>JAZKJV010007916.1:0-226844 GCA_037367405.1 Ottelia alismoides
TTTGTAGGGACTGAAATACAATTTCTAGAAGACAACTAGATCTTCTTTGTAATTTACCCATGATAAGGGTATTCTGGTAATTCTGCAGAATAAGAGGGATCGAGTGCAATTTTCCCCTGGTCATGTGTGCGACATGCGTGACGAGGACTCTTTGTGTTTCTAGAAACGTGCTGGGGCCTAGATGTAAATTTTCCTTCAAGGCACGTGCTGCACGGATCGAGGTGGCAGGTTAGCTCCATGTGACTGCTTTACACCGCTTCTCTCCTCTTGAGTTTGTGTAGCTCGAGTGTCGGGTTCAGGAGAGATCTCGAGCGTCGATGAAGCAGGATCCGGTGGCCAAGAATTGGCATCTCTAAATGGCTCAACTTGCACGAGTTCTTGATGATCTACGGTTCCTATAGCTTCCAACTGGGGACTTGTTTCTCTTTGATGCTTAATGCTTTGAAGGACGAATGCTGATGCGGAGAATGGTCATGGAGATTGAGTGGACTTGCCTAATGCTCGGATGATGGTGGTACGGGGCTTCGGGTTGCGTGTTCCTGTAGGAGAGTTAGGGATTGATGATTCTCCATTTCATTACCTTTATTCTTTTATTTTGGCCTTTAATCCCTAGCTAAATGCATGTAAATAACATTATTTTGCACAAAATAACATTCATTGGTTATATTGTATTTATTGTATAAAATACTATAATAAATGCCAAAATAAAAGAATAAAAGAATAAAAGAATAAAAGAAAAAGAAATAAAATACCAAAGGTATTTTATGATCCTAAACCCCGAGACCTAGGCATCATGATATAAAGTAGGGCGAGATAAGGGACAATGAACACAATAAAACTCCATTTTTAATCTTCAATAATTCATTTTTGGGACCTATTTCATCCTTTATTATTTATTCATCAAATTAATAAACTTTGTACATGAATATTGAAGATAAAAATATATAGAAAAATATAAAATTTATTTCACATAGAAATATTGCATATTATACCTGTTACACTCAAAATAAAAATCCAAAACCCAAACTTCCAAAACCCATATCTTCTCCATATGAACTCAAAATTCATCAAAATCATCTTTAATTGTATATAATTTTTATTATATATTTAAATGAAGGTGGTTTCATTAAAATTGTAGTTAAGATGCAAAAGATAGGTTTGGACCCTATTGTACAATATACCTGAATAAAATATTCATTTTATTTATATTTTTATAATTTTGTAAATATTATTTATAGTGCATATACATAATTCAAATAAAATAAAACCATAAATAATACACTATAATAAAAAAATGTACAGAATTACATAGATGAATTACTTATACTTATACCTATATAATAAATATGCTACAGCTTTATAAAAACAAAATAAAAATATATTCATGTGCGTATAAATAAGATATAAATATATAAATTATGTATATAAAATAATAAAAATCTAAAGGCAAAAAAAATAAATATACAATTTATAGGTCAATATACATATAACTATACATGCAACTATTAGCACATAACGAATTAACTTGTAAAAATAAACAAAAATCAAAATAAAATACTACGAAAAATAAGAAACATACTTTATGTTTTAATCAAAAAATAATAAAATCATTTACTATTTTTCATTCAATTAATAAGGAATTTTATGCCTGGATTTTCTGGTTGGTCCACGTGGACCAACCAGAGAGCTCGCTTAGTTGACCTGGGTCAACTCTTCGACCCAGGCCACATACCCCCATCAGAATGTGAAGACCTTTGTCTTCTCCCCCTTTTCCCAGGTGCCCAATCACTCCTATCGATCTGATCATTCACACAAATATGAAGGATATGGGAAGATCCTTAAGCGCATCGCGGAAGCGTGAGGATCACATCTTATGTGATCGAGAGCGACTAGTCGTACTAGTCGCTCGTGGCAGCGAAATGTAAAATTTTTCAAAAATGAAACCACATGATCCAAAAACGCTTTTCGAATCGTTTAATCTGAACCACAACAAGTATTAGGTTTACCTCTTGAAGCGTGGTTGCGATCAGGTCTCTAAACGGAAGAGACCTCCAGTCTCAAGACTGATCCAACAGAGGAGATGCTTGCGAGCGTGTTGATGAGATGCGTGCTCCTCACAATCTATGTTGATGATCCACGCGACGAATCTCCTGATATTGTCACATGAGATCCGATGTCTTCTTCACGAGCGAGGCGCTCCGAAGGAGATGAAGATCCATGAGCAAACAATCCGGCAACATAACAACGATGTTGCGGCGATGGCGACTGACTCTCTAGGGCTCCATGGTAGATGACCATAATGAGAGTGATAGAGAGAGAACTATTAGCGTGTAGAGAGAGAGGGAGAATGTAATTAATTGATGTAACTTGAAGAGCAAGGGGTGCCTCTTCTTATATAGTATTTTGGGATCCATAGATCTCCATCCATGGACAACATAAAATCAATGGATGTGACTGATTTTGTGTTTCTTTCAATGGCCATATTTTGTTGTAAAAATACAACAACAATTAATTTGATTAAATTAAATATATATTGAATAATCATTATAAATAATTTCAAATCAAATCAATTATCTTGGAGATAATTGGAAGGAGATAATCATATACCAATCAAGGGGGACGACCACCCAATCCCATTGGGGACCTGGTGGTCGTCCACCACCTTTGGTGGAAGGCAATCTTTTCCAATGAGATTACATTATCCCATTCCAACATTATCTCACAATAATAATTCTCAATTATCTTGAGAACATTGCAATCATGCCATTGGAAATTTGTGAATCACATTCACAACCCAAAATAAAATGTAAATTATATTTTCAATTAATTATTCAATGTGAATCCAATTCACGTTAATAATTAATCAATAAATATAAATTACAATAGTCTCTCTCTATGATATATTATAAATCACATTTATAATAAATATGATTAATATGGATAGTGCTATCCACATTATTCATATCCATGATAATTAAATCACATTTAATCATTATTGGACCTCTATTCTCATTTTCCCAAATAACATGAATCACATTCACATTATTCACATCTTTTGATAATTAAATCACATTTAATTATCTTAGATAACTATCCTTATAATATGAATCAAATTCATATTATTCATGATAATTAAATCACATTTAATTATCAATTTTTCTCAATGCTCATATATATATCAACAATAAAATTATCCAGAACTCTTTCAAGGATAATGCGCTTTCTCCATGGATACTTGGAGATAAGGATAGGGCAATTGTATTGTTCCACGTGTAGTGACTTGGATATTGAGATCACATCTCAAATCCAGATTTACATACCTCTCATAGATGCTTGATTAAATCAAGGCCGTAGATGTAATCTTCTCATTGCATCTGAATCACATTCAAATCAAGGTCCAACACCTGGACTAAGATAAGATCACTTCTCTATGAGAGGAGTCACTAAAATCCAGACCTATTTCATCACTCTCTCGGAATGGAAATGTCATGGTTATACAAGCGTTTATGATCACATCATCCTCAGGTATTCCTAATACTTGTACATCCTGCATAGTGGAATACCTAGAGTAAAACCCGAAGTATTATATCAATTTTACACGGTCTACTTCAGGGTTTTATCATTAAGTTTCTCATTCGATCATTGCGGGTTAGTATCGATCATATACTTTCCAAAAACATATATCATACCTAGGTATTGATCATATACTTTCCAAAAGTATATATCAAACCTTACAAATTCAGTCAAGCTTCCAAAGCGAGGCGATCGTGCAAAGAATTTGATTTTTCTCAATATCTCATGAGTGATCTCATGTCTTCCGGTTCAGTAACTTAACCAGCATGATCCCTTTGAGAGATCGTATTGCTCATATACCCTTGAAAGCACACCAGTGCACGATGTATAGACCTTGGTTAGTTCATCAACCTATTGGTCTACCAAATGTACGTACTCAGGCATATAATAACACATCTGTCTCCAGTCAGAGGATGCATGCCTATATCGTGACAGCATACGCCATAGGTCTTTGGTTATATCGATCTCGTTAAGTCAACTCTTTGACCTAACTTATTTAACACCTCTGAATCTCTATTCCTATGCAGATGACCTACATCAAGAGGTCGGTTAGATATCAATCTTTAGAGAAAGGATTGCCATCTCCTTCTCAGGCTAGAGATCATCTCTTAATAATCATTTAATGGTACTTAATGATTCCTCAATCTAACACTTTAGATATTCATCCAAGCACCAACCTCTATGATTCAATAATTGAATCAACTGCTATATGATTATTAAGATGGCCATGATGCATCCCTAATTGTACTAAGGGATCTATTATGCAAATTAGTTATTCTTCATTTCAGATCAGGGAATGATATTTCCAATAACATTTATTGCATAATGGCTCGCCATGGTTCGCATGCCCAACAATCTCCCACTAGCCCAAAGAGCCATTAATGGGCTAATCTTTAAATCCTCACTCATGTGACAATCATAGGCTATTTAGAAAAATAGCTAGGTAAGTTGATCAGTCGCTCTTTTCTCAAGAGACTACGCCAAGTCCTTTTTACGACACTTGCATATCCCCCAATAATAGTGCTAGCATCCAATGTGAATGTTGTATCTTATGCAACCAATACTCAATTTTGTCAGTTATAGTGTCCTTGACACTACTGTTCAATAATTATTATAACCATATTTCCATTATCCTTATCAGAATACCCTTATTCTTGGAGATCTCTATCTCCTAAGGTATTTACAGTTAAGACCTGTTAGATCGTTATCTATAAAGTCTAAGTTCTTGAAGATAAGACTTTGAGATCACTATCTCTAAGTCTTGTCATCTTATAAGATATTGTTATTACTGCAACTAAGTTTTTTATCTCTATAGTAGGATTAGTAACATTTTACTCCCACTGCATGGCAGACATTTGGCTTTTGTACACATTTAGCATACACTCGACTTCTCGTAACTGATGCACAAGGGCAAGTAGTTCTAGCATTCACTTACTCAACTCTTTGAGGTGTTATCCCTTCAGATAGGTCAGTACCATATCTTAAGGGAAGGAAGCCTTCCTTGGGGTTTTCCATATATGGAATATATCCAAGGTGTACCACTAATGTGACGGTCCCAATACCCTCTTCTCTTTGCTTCTAAACAACTTCGGAACTAAGATCTAAGAGGTATCCTTGAGATCATATCTCAAGGTATGGAATAACCAAACTATAAAAAACTTATTATCATCCTTATATCATTCCAAATGATTAAGATATTATCTATATTTATCATGATGAACACGATGTCACTACCACTAAGCTTCACACGATTCATCAAGATACTATCTGAAATCATAACCTTTATAATTTCATCAAATATGATGTTCCAACTTCAAGAAGCTTATTCGAGTCCATATATGGAATTCCTTAGCTTGCACACCTTGCTTTCCTCAACTATGAAACCCTGGGGATACTTGATTTGAATAACCTCTGAGAGGTATTTATAGAGGAATGCAATATTGACTTCCATCTCTAAGATGTCAAAGTCAAGTTGTGTAGCTATAGTTAGCAATATTCGATGGGTTTAAGCAAGGTCACTGAAGAGCAAGTCTCATTGCAAGCAATGTCTTCTTTTCGGTATGTAGCTCATGGCTATGAGCCTTGCTTTGAAGGTCCCTACCTTCTCATTAGGTTCCCTCTTTCTTTTGGAGATCCATTTATACCTTAACGGGTCTTACCCATATAGGTGGATCCTTGAGATTCCATATACAACATTTGTATATGAAGTGTACTTTAGACTTTATTGCTAACATCCATCTTTCCATGTCGTGATCCTCATAAGCTTCATCACATGAAGTAAGATCATTGTCAGACTTAACTGACATATGGAATCCATCCTCAAACTCATTTCAAGGTATTAGTGTTTCTTATTTAATTGTCCTTTTAATTTCCGATTTCAGGAGCCTCATTATCTCCTTAAGATTAAATTAGTTCATTTATTTCATTTTCATCTTGATTATCAAGAGAGTCATCCTCTAAGAATCATATCCTTATGGATGAAATCTTTTAAGAATCTTAAGGTTATAAAGTAGGAATCCAATTCCCTTTATTTTCCTAATGAAGCCACACTTTCTGGTGCTAGATTCCAGCTTACTTGCATGAGCCCTAATTAGGGATATATATTGTAGTCTCTACTACATATATACTTGGAAACTAAGAGGTAATTATGCTAAGATTCATCATTTATCAAATCATGTCACACATGATCCAATTGTATCTCCATACAACTCTATTGAGTTTAGGTGTATTAGGAGGAGTGAGATAGGAATGATATTCCTGTCTCCATAAGGTATTCTTTGAATTCATCCAATATGTACTTGCTACATGGGTTAGATCATATTCATTTCATCTTCCTTCAAACTTGGGTTCTAAACCGAAACTGTGAAATCTTTGAACATTTCAAAGGATTCTAAGATGAAGGGAAGAAATCTCATATCATAAATAATCATCGAATGATATCACATATCATCATTGTTTATTATGATATAGATGATCCACATACATCAATATGTATGAGATCCTGAATACCTTGACATCTTACACCATTCTTAGAGAAGGGTGTATTGGACATTTTACTTTGAATACGATATTCACAAGTACGTAAGATTTGAAATTTCAAACAATCTAAAGTTTCATCTCTTACTAGTCTATTGATCTCATCAATACACAAATGTCCAAGGCTGATGACGGATCATTGTCAAATGATCTTCATCCTCCTATTGATCTTTAAAGGTTTAATTTTCAGTATTAGAAATGTTAATGAACCATTCATTAATTATCTAATTTAGTAGAGTCTTCCAGATGTCATATTACTATCTGAAATATATCCATCATAACTCTTTATGATAGGTCTATTCTAGAATTAATGCTTATTTCCAACATTTGGAAATAAACAAAGAGTGTATTCTGATATCTATGTCATAGAGACATTCTCTAAGACTAAAGGGCTCTCCCACTGAAAATTTGAACTTTATCTATCCAATAGAGATTGCTGCAATAATTGCATCAATATCCATGTAGATGACTATTAAACCTTACAGTCACACTATCAATACATCGGCTTATAGATGCTTGATTAAATCAAAGCCGTAGATCTAATCTTCTCATTGCATCTGAATCACATTTAGATCAAGGTCCAACATCTGGACTAAGATCAGATCACTTCTCTATGAGAGGAGTCAATAAAATCCAGACCTGTTTCATCACTCCCTCAGAATGGAAGCGTCATGGTTATACAATCGTTTATGATCACATCACCCTCAGGTATTCCCAATACATGTACATCCTGCATACTAGAAGACCTAAAGTAAAACATGAAGTATTAGATCAATTTTACACTGTATACTTAAGGGTTTTATCATTAAGTTTCTCATTCGATCATTGGGAGTTGGTATCGATCATATACTTTTCAAAAGCATATATCATATCTAGGTATTGAACATATGCTTTCCAAAAGCATATATCAAACCTTACAAATTTAGTCAAGCTTCCAAAGCAAGACGACCGTGCCCGAAATTTGATTATTCTCAATATCTCATGAGTGAGCTCATGTCTTCCGATTTAGTAACTGAACCAGTATGATCCCTTTGAGAGATCGTATTGCTCATATGCCCTTGCATGCACACCAATGCGTCGGTGTATAGACCTTGGTTAGGTCATCAACCTATTGGTCTGCCAAATGTACACTCAAACATATAATAACACATCTGTCTCCGGTAAGAGGATGCGTGCCTATATAGTGATAACATACGAAATAGGTCTTTGGTTATCTCGATCTCATTAAGTCAACTCTTTGACCTAACTTATCTAACACCTCAGAATCTCTATTTCTATGCAGAGGACCTACATTAAGAGGTCGGTTAGATATCAGCCTTCAGAGAAAGGATTGCCATCTCCTTCTCAAGCTGGAGATCATCTCTTAATAATCATTTGACGGTACTTGGCGAGTCCTCAATCTAACTCTTTAGATATTCATCCAAGCACCAACCTTTATGATTCAATAATTGAATCATTAGCTATATGATCATTAAGATGGCCTTGGTACATAACCCTAATTGTATTAAGGGACCTATTATGCAAATTAGTTATTCTTCATTTCAGATCAGGGAATGATATTTGCAATAACATTTATTGCATAATGGCTCGCCATGGACTCTCATGTCCAACAAAATCAACCGCAGATCATCCCTAATACATGCTTAAGCTTTGGATCCTTTGTACATAACTTGGATTCATCTCAAACCTTAGGTCAATAAGCCTCTCCCATGTCTATAAATAAAACCCAACCACTTCTTTCCTCTATTTGATCCCTCTATGAGCCCTATAAACCCAATCCTATGTGCGTGAGTGCTTCCTGGTGATAACAGGATTGCCCTTGAGGTGTCGGCGAGGAGAAAGGAGGAGGAGAGGTGGTCCACCACCACTGAAGCTTCGCAGCTCTGGCGAGGGTCCCTTCTCCCTGGCCTACCCAGGTGCGAGCTGCTATTTTTTGCATTTTATGTTTCCTTTTCATTCCTTAGTGTAATTGTAACTTAGGTTTTTTAATAGTATCCTAGTTTAGCTTAGATTCTAATATCTTCGATCGCTGGAGCTCCCTGCTCCGGCCATGTTCTGTAGTGACCCCGACTGTTTTGACCCCTCCTTTCATGCTCATCTCACTCCTCATCGTCTTCTGCATCTATTCCACCTTTCAACCCGACCAGGTCCTTCTTGGATTCGCGAATCAAAGCTCTTCCTCCACCCTTCGTCGGAGCTCCTCCGTTCATTTCCATTCTTTTGCACAACAACTTAATTTTGGGTCAAGGTGAGTCCCCTCAAATCCTTGAGCCTTCCTCTGTAGGTGCGAGATGCCCAAGACCCAAAGATTGTCGAATATCTACGCAAGAGAAGGTTCCTAGGTGTCCGTGCTGCAACGAGCTCCATGCCTCTCCCCAGCGAGGCCGGGACCTTCTTGTCTATACCAGTTGTCGCGGAGCACTTCTAGGAAGTTCAGGAGCTCATCAGAGAAGCATATGGTAGCATAGATGACGAGATATGCACAATCGAAGCGAGGACATGGAAGTGTTCTTCCATGTTCATACTTCGCTCTTCAGAGCCGTTGGATGCCCCATGCGACCCAGATCTTATCTGGACCGTTGAGATCAGATGAAGCATTGCCTCACCTCAACCACCCGATCCACTTAAATGTGCCTACGTGGCACACTCATGGCCGCTCGTTCACGTTAGATTTATGGGTAATATCACTTAACCCCCTCAGCTTTTATGTTTTTAGTTTTGTCTTGTGGGTAAATATGTTATGTAGTGTGAAATGTTGGGGAATAATTGCATAAGGGCCCCCATGTTTTCTTAGATTTGCATTTTAGTCCTTGACATGAGGCGAGTGATTTTTGCATAGATGCCCCTCTAACTTTTAGTATTTATATTTAGTCTAATAAAATGTACATTAAGTGTGATATTTTGTGGAAATGTTGCATATATGGACCTTAATTTTTTGTAAATTACATTTATACCCCTACTAGGTGCGTGTAATATATATACTATAATTGTTGGAAATTTTGTAGTCATGCCCATGAATTTATATTTTTGTTATTAAATGCATTTTCACTTATCTTTAATTGCCAACAAGTCTCTGCCTTTGTTGTATTTTTATTTTTTATGTTTCTTTTTACTAAAAATAACTCATGTTTGGTTTTTATTTTGCAAAAATTAATGTAGATGCATGCAATGATACAATTTCATGCCCCATATTTTTATTTTGTATTTTAGGCTTTTTGTTATTTACTAAAAATCAAATAGTAGCTATTTATTTACTGTCTAAATAGAAAAACATCAAAAAACATTAAAACATATGTAAAAATTCCAAAAAAAATAGTATTTATTTATTATTACATTTTATAACCTCAGACCAAAAATCCCTAAAAGGAAATCATAAAAAAATAAAAATATCCAAAATCCTTGTAAAAATTATGAAAAAACTTCTAAAGATCTAAAATATTTATTTCTGTCTCTAATTTTCCTATATATATTATTACATGTTAAAACTAGTTTTGAGAATTTTTGACCTTAATTAGTATTTTAAATCTCAAAACAATAGGTCCTATTTATCTAGTCATTGTTTTTTATTATTTCTATATTAAAAACCCCTAAAAATTAGCAAAAATCCCAGAAAAATCATAAAAAAATAGTAGAAAAATATAAAATATATAAAAATGTTTTATTCTGTAATTTTTTATTATTTTTTTCCACATTTATAACCATATTACCTTATATTTTATAATACATGTATATATAGTTATCTATATATTATATATTAAAAAAAGAAAATAAAAATCTGAAAATTATAAAAAAATAATTTTTTTTAAATATGTATAAGATATATATTTATTTAAAATTAAAAACCCACAAAATATCAAGGTTTAGGTAATGTACATACTACTCAGGAAATTATAAATATTTACTAGGTTACACCTGTTTGCTATTTGTGGTTCGACACTCTACACACTTACACACTATACACTTGTTTTTGTAGAGTTTAAAATAAATTGTAACTCACAATTTTCGTTATTCATTGATTCATCATATATTTGTTGGTTTACGTGTTTTTTCGTCTGCTTTCGTGAGCAGTCACCACAGCGATGGTGTTCTCTCCTTGTGAGTATACCTGACTCTCTAGAAAGCATGTGCAACAAACGGCGCTGTTGCCGGGGAGCAACGTGTTAGTGTAGCCTAGCTTGTGCAGTATGCAATCTTGATTCTTTATTTTATCTATCTTACTCTCATGCAAATATTTTTGATTATCTGTGATAATACGTATCTTTATTGTGTTTAATGAGAGGGCCCGCTACGCGAGGACAACTTCTTAGGAGGTCGATGCAACAAAGCTTGGTGGAGACTGGCCTTCTTGCCCTAGCCAGTAGGAGAGATAACAAACAAAGCAAGGAGCCTTGTAGCATAGATTTTAGATTAGATTTTATTTTTATCTTTTTGTGAGAGAGTGACTCATTCATTCATTAATTGTAATAATTTTGGACTTGGACACTACTCTTCCTTTGAGGTTCATTACCCATGTGTCTGTTCACCTGGGGGCCTCGTTGTGGTTTTTCATATTTCTCGCATTTATTCTATTTTGTTTCTCGTGTTTTGAGATTTCAACTTTATTTTTATTTCTTTTATGTGATTGGAGCCCCAAGATCTAGACTTGCTTGCATCAGTATCTAGGTCCAAACACCTACTAAAAGCATGTACTTATAGTGATATACATAAGGACTCTGTCAAATAACTAATTACAAGTTGCTTGAACTTAAGTCTGCATTCCTTTACTGGTTTTATCCTCTCGGTGGACTCAACTAGATGCGAGCCTAGATTAGCAACTTCTCCCAGGCTACCCACGAGTCTATTCGGGAATAATGGGAGAGATTCAAAGATCTGCAGGAGAAATGCCCCCACCATGATATACCGAAGACCATCTTAGTCCAACACTTCTTCGGGGGCTTGACTACTGAGAGTCAGAGTCTAGTTGATGCTGCATGTGGTGGATCCCATTTTAACAAGGATGAAGATGTTGTCTGGCAAATATTCGAGGAAATGGCTGAAGGAGAGGCCATCCTCTCTTCATCCCGTGCATATCAGAGGCATCCCTAGATCCTCCACAAGCTTGTCCATATGGAAGCATCTCATGAAGCGGATAGAGACGAAAGCTCTAACCTTAATATCATCAGGGGCCATCTGTCCAAGGTGTACATCATTGAAAAATGATCACATGATCTCAAGAAACTTGCAGTGATCGAACAGAGGATACAACATCTGGATAAGTTGGATCAGATCACCATGCAGCTGAAGTTGCTGGTCAGCACCATCAACTTTTGCCAGTCGACGACCCCATCTTCTGAGACTCCGACTGAGAAGAAAGAAGAGCAGCCCATGCAACATCAGACTCAGCCCAGTCCTTTGCAACTGGTAGTCCAACATGTGTACTACATGAAAGCTCCTGAACAGGCCCCACCACAGTAGTAGTTGGTGGTATGACAGCCAGACCTCCAGCCTTCATACGATCCAGTTTTCTAACCACCACCCCAGATCCAAGAAGTGAATGACATATGAAACAATGATTCATACCTAACCCAACCTGGTGGAAAACCACATGGTTAGTTTTCTGCCATTCAGTCATACCTCCAGCCTCAGGGTGATAGATATGTCGAACACCACCAACTACCTAAGCACCACCAGTCTCCGCAGTATCAGAATAATAGGAGATATAATCAACCTTACTAACAGTCGTAGTACTGTCATCCGTATAACTCTTATGTGGCTGCTCCGCATCAGTAGTACTCTCCTCCTCCATATCAGCAATATCAGCTTCCTCCTCCTTAACATTATCAAAGCAACAACTAGCAACCGTTATATAATTATCAGTCTCAGTGTGGTCAGCACACTGAACCATCAGAGGCAGCTCCCGTGAACCCTGCCCTCGACAGTTTGGCTCAGCTGGTAAAGAGCCTTACTGAGATGATCCAGAAGCTCGATGACCTAACCGCCACAAAAACTCCGATCCTAATGAAGGTAGAAGCTAACCCCAATAACTTCAAAAGAAAGGAGCAGGTGGTGTGTGATGTCCCGTCCAACCCTACAGAGACAGATGACCATAAATTTTATTTTATTTAATGTTGTTATTCTCAGGGTTTAGGGTTGCCTAAACCCTAAAGACCAAGGAGATGCCAACACCAGCAACCGATCCCGTGCCGATTGATGAGGCCGAATTTCTAGATTTTCTTCCAACACCTCCTCTCTTTTTGGATGACTGCTTACCCTCTTCTAGAAAGTCATTTGTAAACGTTGATTTTGATGTACATAAGAAAAATGCTTTTGGTTCTATGAATGTTCCTTTTCTTAATGCTATTCAAAAATCCAAAAAAATAAAAAAAATGAAAAGTGCATTGTATGATCCGTCAATTGTGGAGATTATTCATAATCTGGTTTAAATAGTACCCTTAATGAAAGCCATGGAATATATGCATGTAGTTAAGAAAGGATTGAAAGAGGCATGTAAAACAAAGCATCAACCCCACAAGAGCTGATGCAACACAGTCGAAAATCACGTATTGACCATGGCTACAGTTAATGCCATCAGCAAACTCCCTCAGAAAAAGCCAGACAAAGGAGCGCCTTTGATCAGATGCAATATTTTTGATTAGGTATTCGTGTGAACTCTTCTTGATAGTGGCTCTCCAATCAACCTCATGCTCGCCTCATTGCTCATAGAATCTAGGCTGGGTCTACTCAAGCCGACAGTTTGCTGATCAATCCATTAAGTAACCCAAAGGGTTGTTGGAGGACGTTATTGTGATGGTGTAGGATATGCACTTCCTAGTGGACTTTGTTGTCCTAGATATGGACTCGCCTGCCTCATTGCTCCAGATACCCATTATCCTTGGTCAGTCGTTCCTTCGAACGACCAAAGCAGTTGCTGACTATGGGTCTGGAAAATCACGTTCAGCTCATGCAGTGACATACTTGAGCATAGATATGATTAGTGAGCCGAAAGTTGCGTTTAATGAAAGCCCAACAAAACTTCCTATAGAAGACTGTGACATTATTGCAGAAACTAGAGATATAAATTTATCTTTGAATGCCACATGGACCCAGTAAATCCTTTCTCTTGAGGAGTACCTAGAAAGCACAATCGACGCATGCTCTAATGTCAATTGAGAGGTCAATTACAATTCATTGATTCATCTTTTTAATTCGAAGATTCATGCCAATCCGAACACGATGAATTCAATGGTGATTTGTTCAACACATTGTCAGCTAGCCATTGATGCCCAATGTGAGCAACCCCTCAAAAATTTCAGCACATCAATTACTTACCAACACTATTTCTGAAGTGCCCGAGAAGCAAGTTCGATTAGCATCTGAATTAAAGCAGCTTCCGGTAGGCCTCAAGTATGCTTTCCATGCAGGTATAGAGAAAATGTATTCGATCATCATTACCATCAGGCTAACCCCAGATCAAGAATCTCGATTGCTAGAGGTTCTAGAAAAAAATCACAAGGCACTTGGTTGGTATGTATCAGACCTCCGATGCCAAGCCATCCCGATAATTCCAAAGAAGATTGAATCTCAATTTGTGGGACGTTGTAATGAAAAAAATCACGAAATGGTGTAACACAGGCTTCATCCCATCTCCGACTCCAAATGAGCGAGTCCCTTGCATGCAGTACCAAAGAAATCATGGATCATCGTGGTCACCAATGAAATAGGAGAGGAGATTTCTACCCGGGAACCAACATCATGGCATATGTTTGTGGATTACCACCGCCTGAATGTCGCAATGAAGAAGTACCACTTCCCCTTCCCCTTTATTGATCAAGTGTTAGAAAGATTGGCTGGAAATGAGTTCTTTTGTTTTCTCATGGGTACTCTGGGCACAACCAAGTGGTAATCGCCCCAGAAGTCCAATAGAAGACCACCTTCACTTGCGTGTTTAGCACTTATGCTTTCAGGAGAATGCCCTTTGGATTGTGAAATGCACCTGTCAAATTCTAGAGGTACATGCTTGTAGTTTCATCGATATGCTTGACAGTTTTCTTGAGGTGTTTATGGACAACTTCTCCGTCTATGGCGACAGCTTTGATTCTTGCCTTGAGCACGTGGACCTTGTGCTTCAGAAATGCCGTGAAGTAAATCTTGTGCTATCATGGAAAAAGAGCCACTTCATGGTTACCAAAGGAATTGTGCTAGGCGACATCATTTCCAAGCGTGGCATGGAAGTCGACCTAGAAAAGGTGGATGCTATTGCTAATCTTGAGCCACCTCTGAATATCAAGGGTGTGAGTTCATTCCTAGGGCATGTTGTCTTTTATAGACGATTCATTAAGGATTTTAGTCACATTGTCCGACCTCTCACTGAGCTACTCTGCAAGGATATCAAGTTTAATGTTGATAAACATGTTCTCCAGTCATTCAATCAATTAGAAGAGCTAGTCACTCAAGCTCCCATCCTACAACCACCCCATTGATCTCTCCCCTTTTTGATCATGATGAACGCATCCGAGTTCGTATTTGGGGCTGTCCTGGGACAAAGAAGAGATAAGATACCCTATGCCATTCACTACGCCAACAAAACGTTAGACGAAGCTCAAAGAAACTATACCGTTACAGAGAAAGAGTTTATGGCTATGGTTTTCGCCTTTGGGAAGTTCAGATGCTATCTTCTTGGATCTAAAGTCACAATTTATACTGGCCACTCTGCTATCCAGTATCTACAATAGAAGGAGGATGCGAAGCCTAAATTGATCGGATGGATCCTTCTCCTGTAGGAGTTCGACTTGGAAATCAAGGATAAACCTGGAGTTCAGAATGTGGTAGCAGATCACCTCTCCATAATTGAATGTCGAGAGCCTTCTCTTAGTAATACACCCATTACAGAAACCTTTCATGATGAGTCAATTCTACCCATGGCAGCTCTCCCTTGGTGTGCTGATAGTGTGAACTACATCGTCTCAGATGTAGTCCCACAATACTGGACGAAGATCAAGAAGGACAAGTTCTTGTCCAAGATTCATTTCTTTTAATGGGAAGACCCATATTTATTCAGGGAAGGGGCATACTATATTTGGCGTCGGTGTATCCCTTAGGAGGAGCATCATAGTGTCCTCGAGCATTGCCACTCGCTCAAATCTGGTGGACACCACTCTAGAGATCAAACGATAATGAAAGTATTGTATTGTGGCCTTTAGTGGCCCACACTATTCAAGGATGCCGCAACGTATGTCAAAGGCTGCACTGATTATCAGAAAATGGTAGGAACCCTCACAGCAAAGACTCGATGTCCTTAAAGTTCATTCAAATTTCCAATGTGTTCGATACTTGGGGCATTTTTTTCATGGGGCCCTTTTCTAGCAGTCAAGGGCATGAATACATCCTTCTTGCCATTGATTACATGAGTCGTTGGGTAGAAGTTATTCCTACCCGAGCTGTTGATAGTCGTATAGTTTGTCGATTTCTGAAAGAGAACATCATTTTACGGTTCCAGATACCAAAGATTTTGATATCAGACAGGAGAAGTCATTTCATCAATAAAGAGGTTAAGAAATTAATGAAGGAGTATGTCATAAAGCATCATGTCACTTCTCCATATCATCCTCAGTCCAATGGCTTGAACAAAAATATTGTGTATGTTACCCTATAGAAACTTGTAAAGACAAACACGAAGAACTGGTCCCAACTCTTGGTCTCTGTCCTCTGGGCATACATAACTGCTTACAAGTCTCCATTGGGCATGTCACCCCATCCTCTTGTGTATGGAAAGTCTTGCCATTTGCCCGTAGAATTAGTTCATAAATCATTGTGGGCAGTGAACATTTGCATTCTGAATTCACAGAAAGGTGGTCATTAGTGAAAAGTGGATCTGAACAACCTCCTGGAATGTCGAGACTACACTATGATAACAACTTTATGTACAAGGAGATGGTTCAACGCTGGCACGACCACCACATCAGATGAAAGACATTTGAGACTAGTCATAAATTGTGGTTATTCGACACAAAGTTGATGATATTCCTGGGAAAATTAAAGAGTAAATGGACATGGACATTCATGGTAAAAGAAGTGCGTGACAACATAAACATCTTGATATCATAGTTGTCATCTAACGCACAACCATTTGTCGTCAACGGTCAGCTATTGTAGCCATATCTTGAGCACGATACGTATTTGGTCGTTGTTGATGTAGTTCAAGTGATCATCAATGGGAATTCCTCCATTACCATGGTAGCATTGGAAGATTCAAATAATGCTCCTCTAAAAATCTTTCTTTCGTTTCTTCTTTTCTTTTATTCTTTTCATTTCCATCTTTCTTCTTTCATCCATCACTGCTATACTTAGGATACGCTTCATTCTAAGTATAGTGGATGAGTGAATCTAGCTATTCATTCTTTGATACCTCTCCTGTCTCCTCTCCTGTTGATATTTCTGTCTGTACAGGGATATCTTACCTAAGTATAGGGGGAGACATACAAAGTTGAGATCTGTTCATTCCCATCCTTGACCCTCCCTACATATAGTATACAGTCTGTTATACTTAGGATTAATTGAGACTAAGTACAGGGGGACGGTTGACTCATCATTCATTCATTACTTATTCTTCAGTTGTTGTATTGTATGCTTTTCTATACTCAGCGTGAGTTATGTCTTCTCTTTTCTCTCCAATCTATGAGGACATAGCTCAAGCTAAGTATAGGGGGTCGTATATATGTTGTATATACTTTAGTCATAACTCGTACTTTCATATTTTCAATAAGTATGACTAACATAAACTTAATTAATTATAAATAATACACTTGTATAAAATTCATTGAAATCTTTTTATATACTGATTAATAAATCAAGTTAATAATGTTTTGCAAAATGTTTGAAGAATGGTTGGAAAATCCTTTTGAAAAATCTTTTGAAAACAGTTTGGAAAATGTTTTGTAAAATGTTTTCAACCTTTGTAAAAGTATTTTGTTTGTAAAAATTTCTTTCTTTTGTGTGAATAATATGCTTTGAAAATCTATTTGCAAATGGTTGGGAAAATGGTTGTTAAAATTATTTAAAAATCTACATACTGTTTTAAAAATCTTTACAAAATGATTTTTAAATTTTGTAAATATTTGTAAAAATTATTTGTCAAAATAGTTTGCAAAATAAAATTTTCAAAATGTTTGTGAAAATCTTTCAAATTATTTTGAGAACTATGTACATGATTTAAGCAAATAAAGCTCCTTTATAAACCCTATATATAAGAACCTGTAAATCCCTAAATCTGAAATTCTTATAAATAATAAGATATACTCCCTTTTAAATTTATACACATAGTTATTAGCCAAAACTCTTTATTTTTGAAAAAATCACAAAAATTTTCGCAAAATTAAAAATCCATAAAAATTTGCAAAATGATATCAAAAACATGCATAAAAATATACAATTCGTTTAATATCAATAAAAAGATCAAAATCAGGAAATTGCATCACAAAAATATTTTTTACATTGTACATAACATCTGCATCTTTCGGATTGATAATAGCAATTGAACAAGTCTAAGTAAAATCCGGAAATTGAAGCTTGGTTGGACCTTAATCCACTTAATCACATGAACCGTGTAGGAATTGGAATTGAGGCACTTCAAGTCTAATAGACTTTATTTTTTGAGACCACGAGAGTTGATTCAATGTCATCTTGACTGCCTAAGTAGAATATTTCGGAACACACGCATGACTCTTATCGACAGTGACCTAGCTTGTACGCTCGCACCTTACATTTTGCTCACCTCAGTTGAAGTGGTAGAGGGCTAGATTTGCCGGTATGAGATACAAGCCAGTGGAAACATCAGAAGTCATATATCTGTAGCCATTGTACCCCAACCCGATCCAGTAGCCATGAGGTCCAATGACAGAATGTTGTGGATTGCAATAATGCTTCAAAAGAGTGATGGTCTACTGCCAGTAGCCATGAGGTCCAATGACAGAATGTTGTGGATTGCAATAATGCTTCAAAAGAGTGACGGTCTACTGTCCCAAGAGGAAAAAGTCTTTATGTAATATTCAATAAAATGTAAAATTAAAAACTCCAAAAAGAACAGACATGAAAAAAATTAAGAAAATCAATTCCTGTTGGAGTATGTATATATTTGTATAGTCACTAAGCAAGCTTGAGCCTCAAAGTCAAATATTCATGTGAGCTTGCAGACGGATGGCTTGGCTACATTGGTCAAGAATCCTAAGATAGGTAGCTACATTGACTACCATCCATTCTCTTATTCACCTCCTCTTCTTAAGTTGGTTGTACTTGAACTTAGAAGGGAATACCACACTTCTCGAGAAAAAGAGTTGTGGGATTGGGGGATTAGGGTCACCATGTTGGAGAATACTGACTTCTACCGCTTCAGTCGAGAGGAGATACATATCACACACAATGTACAAGGTAGAATCATAGTCATAAGGGAATGTGTATGTCACCGACTTGTTCTGACCTGGTTTTTGAGGAGACTTGGGCAGAGTCTTGTAGGTCTTAGAGGCTGTTGCATTTCAAGTCTGGTTCCCTATAAGGTTCCGACCAAACTTAAAATCCAAAGGTCCGACTAAAGCTCCAAACTTTGATTTTGTGAAGACAAGTTTGAAAGTTAAAATCAATCCAAGTTATTTCTTTTTCTTTTCTTTATTTTCTTTTCTATACTTATAGGCAAAAGTGTTTGCTAGGGACTAACAAAAGCAAGTATAGCGGGGTGATGAATCTCCATTCCATCACCTTTATTCTTCAATTTTGGCCTTTAATGCCTAGCTAAATGCATGTAGATAACATTATTTTGCACAAAATTACATCTATTATTTATGAAGATCTCTTAGAGATGGCATACATGCTAGGTGGTTGGAAGAGATAGAGATGGAGAGGATAAAGGTTGTTCGGATTTGGTCTCTACTGTGCGGAGAAAGCTGGAGGTAGGGGCAACATAGTACGTTGAAGGGAGAGGGATAAAGGGATAAGGAGAGAGAAGAGGAAATTCACCAGCTATGAGTGTGGAAAGGCAATTGAAGATTGACCATTGGAAGGGAAACCAGGGAAGGTTGGAGGCAGGAGGTGACATAGAAGCCGTTGGATCGTGCTTGATCCAACGACGGAAAGATGATCACGTGCAGGAGTGGCGTCGACCTGGGGGAAGAGCGAGAGATATAGGGGCCAGATGCTAAGCCTAAAAGATAAGATTGCGAGGTAGGACTCCAGTGTATACGGTGGAGGCGGAGCGAGGGCGGGGGAAGGTTGTAGGACAGAGTGGGCAACACGAGGAAATAAAGGTAAAGGAGGTGATAGTCAGAAGATTAAGATAATGAAGAGGAAGTGATAAGAAGAATAGGGAAGAAGAAGATAGGATGACGAAGGAGAGATAGAGGAAAGTAGAGGGGATAAAGGATGATAAGTATACCTACTATTGACGCCTAGGATAAGAGGAGAGATTCTCTCGACTCCGGTGATCGCCGTCAACCGTGGGCAGGTTGTGTCGAAGCTGGGCGATGATTGTGAACACTGTAACACATTGATACACCATGGATCATGCCTGAAATTGGAAGTCATCGTCGGAGATTTGGGGCTACTGTCACCACCCTAAAACTCCCTCTTGTGCTGTTAGATGAACGTCATATGCTTGATCAGAGGTTATTGATGGAGATATATAGGATAGGGTTTCGGTTGGTGGCCAGAGATAATGGATGGTGGTTTGAGGGGATAATGGAAGGGGTCCACAGATGGTGGAGGTGATAGCAGTTTGAGGTGGTTGATTGGAGAGGGTGATGGGATAAGGTTAGTTGATAGGTTGCTCCTAGTAGATGGGGATAAGGAAGGGGCGAGAAAATCTGAGGGTTTCATTTAGAAGGCTAATCGGCTCAGGAGTAGGTGGCCTGCTATCAGAGTAGGAGATGGGTGGTCGTTGATAAGGAAATTGAGGTTGGGTGTATGTTGGAGAATAGAGCTGGAGGATGAAGGAGATCAACGGAGTGGCGGCATGGCTGAAGGAAGGAGAAGGTGATTCATGCGTATGGAACATGAGGAGGGAAATGCGTGCTAAGGATTATGGATTATGTGAGTCATCAGATTGAGGCCATCCCCGCCCGAGCTGCTGATGCAAGGAGAATTTGCAAATTCTTGAGGAAATATCATATCACGGTTCGGGGTTCCTAGAGTTTTGATTTCTAATGGAGGGACTCATTTTATCAATGACAAGGTAAGGGCCCTTGCTAACAAGTTCAACATAGACCATAGAGTTTCCACTTGATATCATCCACATATGAATGGTCTTAATGAGGTTTCTAACCAGGATATCAAGACTATATTACAGAAGGTTGTCCTCCCAGACCGAAAGGATTAGTCACAACTTTTGGACATGGTCTTATGGGCATATAGGATATCCTTCAAGAAACCTTAGGTACATCTTCATTCCAACTCATTTATGGCAAGCCATGTCACTTACCTATTGAAATTAAGCACAAAGTCACTATGGGCAGTCACTGAGATATTATTGGATCCTGAGAGTATAGGAGATCAAAGAAGATCATAGTTGGCAGCCTTGGAGGAGCTTAGAGATACAACCTTTTCAAGTAGCCTACACTATGAGGACCGAGTGAAGATATGGCATGATTCTCACATCAGCCATAAGCAGTTTGAGCCTGATCAAAGAGTATAGCTACTTGATGCTAGCCTAAGATTATTTCCAGTGATATTACATAGCAAATGGAATGGACCATATTGTTCAGAAATGTGCATGACAACGACAATATTGACATATCCAAGTTATCTTCTGAGTCCAGCTTTCGAGTCAACGATCAGTGCCTGAAGCCCTTTCTTGATCATGATCCGCTGATTGTTGATGTTACCCGTATTCATTTTGTATGAGATGTGTTCTTTGACTCTCATCTGATGCATCTCATACATGAGTTACACTTCTTTCTACCTCTTTGTATATCCATGTTGTCTATATCATTCATTCATCCGTTTTGCATAACACCCGTCTCTCTCTTATGATTTTTTATACTTAGGATGCACTTTATCCTAAGTATAGGGGGTGTTAGATTCATGTTATTCATATATTTGTTCACCTTATTACCTCTGTTTTGTTACCTATACTCGGGAACATCCGACCCTAAGTATAGGGGATGTAATATATGTTTTCCTTTCTTTAATTGCTCACTCACTTGTCCCTCAACTGTTGATATTCTTTTCTATACTTGGGGAACTTTTACCCTAAGTATAGGGGGGACAAGTTGAGTCGTTGATTGCGAACATTCTCTTCCTCGGTCTTCCCCTTTGTACAGTCTTCTATACTTAGGATTACTTGATCCTAAGTATAGGGGGTGCCACTGAGTTCTATTCAATTCCTTCATTCTTTGAGTCGTTGTAGTATATGATTCTTTCCACCTTTCTATACTTAGCACAAGTTATGTCTTCCTTTATCCCTCTCTGATCACTCAGAGGACATCGTTCGAGCTAAGTATAGGGGGTGTTGTATATATTGTATATATACTTAAGTCATAACTCGTATTTTGAGTTAATAACATGGCTATTATTTATAAAATTGATACAAAACTATTTTTGAAAAGAAGTGTTTGCAAAAATGTGTGTAAAATTTTTGTAGAAAGTTTAGCAAAATATTTTGTAAAATTATTTGTAAAAACCTTTGTAAAATTATTTTTGTACATTTTTTTGTAAAATATTTGTAAAAATGTTTTGTTTGTAAAATGTTTGTAAATTATTTTGTGTATCAAAATTACATACATGGTATAAATGTTTGAAAACTGTGTGAAACAATATGTTTGCAAAATCTTTTTGAAAAAATGTTTGTAAAGTAATTTGTAAAATAGCTTGTGAAACTAGTTTTGAAAGGGATTTTGAAAACATTTTGAAAAATTTTTGAAAAATGGTTTGTAAAATTTTTTGTAAAATATTTTGTCACATGGGATATAAATTATGGGTATATCAAGTAGTTGTATATATGTATAAATAAAACCTATATTTATTTGTAAACTTTGTATATAAACTCTTGTGTATAAAATACCTTTATAAAATTCATGTAGATAAAACCCACTTGTAAAAATTATATATGAAACTTGTAAATAAAAGCCTTCTAACTATGTATATATTCTTATAATATTTGCAAAAACTTTATTTCCTAAAAATACCATAAAATTTTGCAAAAATTCTTTGAAACCTTTTCAAAAATATTCTTGACGTTTCTTTTCTATTCAAATAGTTTGCAAAGTTGACCAGGCGGTCAACTGTATGCCCTCTGACTCTTGTTAGACTCATGGGCGCCTTCTTTCTCCCATTTTTTGGAGATGAATCATTGCTCGAGGAGCCTTGGCTCCTCCAATGAAGTTGCGCACCTCACCACCCTCCATCATGCTAGGTTGCTAGCATTCATCAACTCCGTCGCCAATTCATGCAATCATCTTGCCCCTTCTTCCCTTCCATTTGTCTGTAAATAACTCCAGCCAATGACCTTTTGCTTTTTGATCCCCTCTCACCTAGTTGTAACCCCAGTAGGACTCCCAAGTCAATTCTCCTGGTGATAGCAAGCAAACCCTTGGCCTTGTTGGTGTGGAAAAGGAAGGAGGAGGAAGATCCAACTGGTTGGAGATCCTCTCAAGCGATGCTTCTCTGCTACATGTATTTTAGCATGTGTGAGCTATTTTATTTCACATTTTAGGTGGATTTTCTTAATTGCATCATAGTGTAGCCTTTAGTTTTAATCGATTAGCCATTAAGTTAGCTTAATTTTAGGATCTTTCTTCGCTGGAGCATTAAGATCCAGCTCGAATTCATTGTTCCTTTGACCCCGTTTAGATCAGTTTCTGCCTCCATCTCGCCCATCTACATCCTCTTCATAAAACCCGCATCTTTTCCACCTAGGATCTGCAATATCCTAGTCCATCAAGCTCCACCTTTCACAATTCATCGGAGCTCCATCGCCCCCTCATCCCCTTGTGCATACAACTTCCTTTTGGGCCGAGGAGGTTCTCCTCGTACCCCTGAAACTTTTGTGTAGGATAGCAAGCCTTGAGGACCCACCATGAGCTAAAACAAAGCTTTACTTGAAGCTCCAGGTCAAAAAGGAACTGAAAGAGTCCATGGTCCTCATTGATGGGACCTGAAGCCCATTGAGGTGTACCTGCAAGTGCGGACGAAGCTCGGGAAGTATTTGTGCTTCTCAACAAAGAGAACAGACACTTGAGCTTTGAGAAATCGACGGTCGAAGTTCGCCCCAGGCCATGTTCTTGGGTGTTCTTCCAGAGGGTCTTTGAGATGTCAGATTGCGACCCACTTCAAGTTCTATCACAACCGTTGGATCAAAGGAGAAACGAAGCCCTCCATAGCCACTGGATCAACTTAAGTGAGCACACGTGGCATGTTTTGCGTTGTTTGATATCGAGCCCCTGGGTAAATAAAGTACCTCTTTCGCCTTTTGTATTTAGATTTAAGTCCTATAAATATGAAGTCTAGTCTAATTATTTGTGTAATATTTACAAGACCACCCCGCCTACACCTCACGTTTTGCGCCACGTGAGGTGTTGCGATATAAGCATGTAAGCCCCCTGGCTTTTAATTATTCATGTTTGGTCTTTAAATTTGTATAAATAAGTGTTAACTTTTGGAGAAATTGCATGCAAATCCTTGACTTTTATTTTTATTGCAAACATAACCCTCCATGGTGCATATTTATTCCTTTTCTTTTCTATTTTTATTAAATAGCTTCTGTGTTTATAATGTTGGAAAAAAATATAGTAGATGCATGATCTAATGCTTGTTCACGCACACATTTTTATTTGCCATTTTATTGTATTTCCTATTTTTTAGAAAATAAAATAGGAGCTATATACTCCTTGTCTAAGCCTAAAAATCCAAAAAATATAAAACCATTTTAAAAATAAAAAAATAATATATCTATATTATTATATATTCTAACTTCAGATCAAAAATCACAAAAATTACAATGAAAGTCTAAAAAATAATAAAATCCTAAAAACTCTATACAAATCAGCAAAATATATTAAAAATAATTTTAGGAAATTTTGACACTATTATCTATTTTATTACCCAAAACAATTCGTCCTATTTTTGTATTCACTATTATATATAACTATATATACTAATACATAAAAATTAAGAAAGTTATATAAAAATTCCCAAAATAGAGAAAAATGTTTAAAATACAAAAACATCTTATTTTCTAAATTTTAAGTATATTTATAAATAGCTAAAATTATAAACCCTATATATTATATAGCCTTATATTACTTATATACCACGTATTACTATTATTATTTATAAAAATATATATTATATTTAAAACCTTAAAAAATAAAAAGGACTACTCATTTTTACATTTATATATATTATGTACCGGTATACTTAATACTTAAAAAAAGAAACTAAAGCATTGCAAAATTAAAAATAAAATAAAAATAAACATTTAAAAACATAAAAAATATTAAATATTTAAAAATATTAAAAATTAAATATAATTAAAAATCCACAAAAATAAAAGCAGAAAAATATAAAAATAATAATTATTATTGATTTTTATTAATTAGTAATAAATATATCTATCCCACGTGCTCTTAGTGGTTCGACCCCTATACTTGTGTGCTACACACATCTTTTTATAGGGTATAATAAATTTCACATCATATTTTTATTCATTGTTTAATCTATATCGTGGATTGATTATTGACTTAGTTGATTGTTTGAGTACCGAGAGCCGAGAGAGGTTGATACAGCGATTGTCGGATTAGACTTGTCAGACATCGCAGGCTCCTTCAAGACAAGATGCTAGATACCTCGTCGATCACACTAATCAGGTGCATTGGCCTCCTATTGGGGCGATGTATGTTTCCACATGCATGCTTCTCAAATCAAAGAATTCTTCCCTCACCACCTCATCTGAGTTGAGATAAGTGCAGAGTGCTTATCCAAGTTAGGTCATTGTCCTCAAGAGTCATGCACGCGCTTTGAAATATTCTACTTAGGCTAATCAAGATGACATGTGAACATAGCATTGTAGATTCAAAGAATTAAATCTCATTGACCTGAAAAGTCAATTCCAATTCCTATGAGACTCTTGTGAAATTAAGTGGATTAAGGTCTAAACCAAGCTCCAATCTTCAGATTTTATTTAGACTAGTTGAAATCATTCTAAAAAATGCCCATGCAATGCAAAGATATTTTTTGAAAACATTTTTTGGTTTTTAACTTTTTATGGTGTTTTTCAAAAAATTTGCAAAATTTTATAAATTTTTTAAAACATTTTACAAAGATTTTGTTCAAAGGTTTTAAAAGAGTTTTTTCAAATATTTTTGTGTCATTTTTCAAATCATTTGTAAAATAGTTTCAAACCAATTTTAGAAACAATTTTTCAAAAAAATTACACATATTTACATGAATTTTAATGGCTTTATTCTATACCCTTACCCATGTAGTATTATCCATATTATTTAAAATACAGAAAGTATGAGTTATGGCTAGCGTATATATAACATATATATGACCCCCCTATACTTAGCTCGAACTATGTCCTCATAGTGAGCAAGGAGCAACAAAGGAAGATAAAACTCGTGCTAAGTATAGAAAAGTCTATAATACAATGACTCAATAAAAGAATAGGAAGTTTATCGACCCCCCTATACATAGGATCAACTAATCCTAAGCATACCACATTGTACACAAAGCATGGATGATAAAAGATTAGAATTTATGAAAAATTAACGACTCGACTTGTCTCCCCCTATACTTAGGTAAAATATCCCTAAGTATAGAAAAGAATATCAACAAGTTAGAAGACAAGAAAGTGAATAATAAAGATTAATCAATTGCGATCATCCACCCATATTTAGGATTTGGCCATCCTAAGTACACCAGTGATGCAAGGGATGAATGAAGAATGAAAGAATGAAAGAAAAAGAATGGAAAAGAATTCGTTAAGAAAAATATTTTTGTTCAGGGAATTGTCTAAATCTGTTGATGTTGCAGGGAATTCATCTTCAAATGTCACACTATCGACAACAAACATGAATGTATCTGCTCTAAATGTGACTTCAGCAACTGTCCATTGACTATGAATGGTTGGGCATCAGATGACAACTCAGATATGAGAATGCTACCATTGTCGCATATAGTCTTTACCACAAATGACCCAGTTCATTTACTCTTTAATTTTCTCAGGAATATATTCAACTCTACATCAAATAACCAAACCTTCTAGCCAGTCCCGAAAGTCTTTCTTCTAATATGCTTGTCGTGCCAGCATTTGACTTTCTCCTTGTACATCAGGTTGTTATCGTAAGCGTAGTCTCTGAATTCCACGAGTCTGTTAAGATCGATCTTTCGGTTCTAACTACCTTCTTGTGAGTCCAAATTAAACATGTTTACTGCCCACAATGATTTATGAATTAATTCAACTAGCATATGGCATGGTTTTCCATATACAAGATGATAGGGAGACATACCCAATGGAGACTTGTAGACGGTATGATAAGCCCATAGAACAGAATCAAGAAGCTGATACCAGATCTTCCTATCTTGCCTAACAAGTTTCTGTAGAATTGTCTTAATTTCCCTATCAGATAACTCGGCCAAGCCATTCGATTGTGGGGGGTAAGGATATGCAACACGATGATCAATGTTGTACTCCTTAACAAAGTTGTTGACTTCTCTGTTAATGAAATAGCTACCCCGTCAAAATGAGAATCTTAGGAATTTCGAACCGCGAGATAATGGTGTCCTTGAGAAAGCGACAAATAGTATGATTCTCAACGGATTAGTAGAGAATAGCCTCCAACCAGCAACTCATGTAATCAATGACCGGTAGGATGTATTCAAATCCTTGATTGTTTGGAAAAGGGCCCATAAGTTCAATACCCCAAGCACGAAATTCATTTTTTGTATGAACTTGAGTGGCACTGATTGGAATTGATGGTTCCCCCAATTTCTGATAGCCAATGCAGACTTTCACATAAGTTGAGACATCCTTGAATAGTATGGGCCACTAGAGGCCATACTGTAATACTTTTGATGGCATTCTACTTCCAGAATGATGCACTCCTACTTCGAGCTTATGATAATGCTCAAGGAGACTGGTGTACTCCTCTTAAAGAATGCACCGATGCCAAATGCAATCGACACCTTCCCTAAAAAGGTGTGGATATTCCCACTGGTATGGAAAGTGAGCCTTCTTGGTAGTTGAGTTCATGCACTGATAATCTACACAGATACACCATGTTGTAGGCACTCGAGTAGAGATCTCCTCTCCTTGGTCATTTGTAACCATCGTAACTCTAGATTTCTTTGGAACTATGTGCAATGGGCTTACCCTTTTCGACTCAGAGATGGGATAAATAAAGCCAGCCTCACATCACTTCGTTATCTCTTTCATGACAACATCCACGGGATTAGGATTCAGCCTGCACTGAAACTCTCAAGATGACATGTTATCATCCTCTAAATAGATATGGTGTCAACACTTGGCTGGATTTATCCCTCGAAGATCTGAAACATTCCCAAGAGTCTTGTGTTTTTCTCTCTAGAATCTATAGTAAGCGAGATTCTTGATCGGTGGTCAATCAGCTAATGATGATGATCGGATACATATTCGGCTCACCTGCAAGAAAGGCATACTTTAGATTTGTTGGAAGAGGCTTCAATTCTGGTTTAGTCTGAGTCGGCTTCTCAGTGATTTCTGAAATTGTTCTTGTTGCCGGTACATGGTTTGACTGTAAGGTGTTGTCCACCTCTGTCACTCTTGGCTTAGATAATAATGTACCAAACATATCTGTAATGATTTATTCTTGTTCGATTTGGGTGAATTTTCTTCAAATAAAGTGGTTAGATCTTCATCAATCTCCATGTCGGTAAAGGAACATAAGTTGATTGTGCCTTCCAAGTCCTCCTATGGAAAGAGGATTTTCTGTATCAAAATGGCATTCAATGGTAAATCTGAATTTCTGATATTAGCAATAATGTCACAATATTATGCATTCTGTTCTAGCTCAGTTTTCTCAAACGTGCTCTCTACGCTTTGGGCTCGATGATCATGTCAATGGTGACTTTATCACTACAGGAGCAAAAGTGATCTTTCCAGATTTATAATCAACTACCAGCCTTGGTTTTTCAAAGCAACGACCCCCCAAGTATGATCAGTGTTCAGAGTAACGATGAAGATGATTCCATGTCCAAGACAACAAAGTCCACTGAGAATTTCATATTGTGCATGACTACAATAAGATCTTCCAATAAACCTTGGAGTCGCTTAATGGGTTGATCAGAAAACTGAAGGATCATTTTCATTGATGCTAGCGGACCAAGCTCGAATTCTTTAAGAAGTGATGTGCGCACGAGGTTAATGGAGGAACTACTATCAAGCAAAGTTCACTAAAAAATCTGATCAAAAATTTCACATCTGATTAAAGGTGCTCCCATGTCTTTCTTTTTAGTTGGGAGGTCACTGATCATGTTTACAGTAGCCATGGTGAGGATGTATTTTTCAGATCTGTTGTGTTAGCTTTTGTGGGGTAGACGCTTAGATGTACATGCCTCTTTCAACCCTTTCTTAAATTTAGGCATGTATTCCCTTAGCTCTTACCACTAGCATTTCCAAAAAGATATTCTGTAATATTTCCACAATTGCAATATCGAAAATAATTGTTTTTAATTTTCTGATTTTTTTTGGAAATTTTGATAGCATCAAGAAAGGAATATTTACATGACTGAAATCAAAGTTCTTATTTACAATAGAATCATCTTTTACAATTGGATGACTAGAAAGAGCACTGTAATCTAAAACAAGGGGAAACTATCAGAAATAGGAAATTCGACTTTGTTGGTGGGCACACGATCGAATGGGTGATAGCTTATCCTTGACATGCAAGGATCAACCTTGGTTGTTATTTTATTTTTTGTCTCTTTATTTTCTTGATTTTTTGGTATTTTTCTGGTGTGTTTCCTCCTCCTTCACCCGGACCTGCTCCTGGATCAGTTGATGCAGAAGATGACAATTCACCTTGTGAAGCTTTATTCTTTCCATTAGAGGTTGCAAACAGTTACATGGTCATACCGCTCCTGAGAGTCATGATGTTAGATAACATAAATGCATTATTCTTACTTGACTCTGTGTGGGTGGAGGACACATCACAAACTACTTGCTCCGTGTATCGGAAATTATTTGGGTTTGCCTTAACATGTGCGGGAATGATGGTTTTCATGCCAGTAAGGTCATCGAGTTTTAGGCTCATCTTAGTTGGGATCATCACCAGTTGAGCCACTCAATCTAGTGTAGGGTTCACAGATGCGACCTTTGATGGTTCAGCATGTTGACCACACTGACTCTGATAATTTTGTGGAGGTTGTGACTGATAATTCGAAGAATATGGATGTGGGTGATACTGTTGATGATATTGAGGAGGAGATAACTAGTTCCAGTGCCGAACAGCTGGGTGTTGCTGATGAAATTGATGTTGTTGATACGAATGGCTACTGGTAACTCTATCTACATGTGTTAACTTGGTTCGAAGACTGATGATGAAACTGGTTCTGGTGGACATTCTTCCACCCTGATATTGGTGAAATGGTCGGTTGGATGATGTTTGACCATGTTGATTCCTCCTGGATGGGTCAAATTTGTTCATTGCTCCATGCGCCATTCACATCCTGAATTTGAGGTGGAGGTGCAAAGAATGGCTCGACAATTGTCAGGAGCTCAGGATGGTACACGACCATCTACGTCTGTTGTTGCGGTGATGGTGGTGCCTAGTAAGGTGTTTGCATGTAATATATGTGTTGAACAGATTGTGGTTGCCCTGGACTCCGCTACTAAGATGGTTCTTTCTAGGAAGACGTCTCGGCTGATGCAATCGTAGATTGACACGAGTTGATCGAGCTCACTAGGAACTCCAGTTGGCTTGTAATCTGGTCAAGCTTGTCCAGATTCTTCATTCTTTGTTCAATCATAGATAGTTTCTCGAGGTCTTGTGATTGCTTATTAATTATATCAACTTTGGACGTGCGGTTGCCAATGATACTAAGATTAGAACTCTCGCACATGTCCTCTTCTTGGGAAGTTGCCATATTAACATATTTCTAATGGATTTGTGGCATATTTTGGAATGCACAGGATGAAGAGAATGTGATCGAACCTTTGACCATTTCCTCAAATATCTTTCATACCATGCCTTCATCCTTATTAAAATGAGATCCACTACATGTGGCATCTATCAGCTTCTAGTTGTCCTGATTCAACCCACCGAAAAAGTTATAGATCAAGCTAGTCTTCAAGATATCGTGATTGGGACACTTCTCTAGTAGTCTCTGAAACATTCCCGCATCTCGTGAATAGGCTCATGGGACAATTGTGAGAAGTTTGAAATAGGGTCTCTCATCTGATTGAAACGACCCAAGGGATAATACTTGTGTGGAAAGGTAGATTTCAATGCCTCCTGGGTCATAACTACCTTTCCCAAATGATTTACCAGTAAAGAGACTTATCCTGAAGGCTAAAGGGAAAGGCAGACATCTTTACTACCTCCAATGAGATTTTGGGGTAGTGCATGGTACCACATATGTGGTTGAACTACTGAAGTGAATGTAAGGCTCTTCATTTGTGTTGCCATGAAAAATGCAACATAGAGAGCAATTGCGATTTGAGCTCAAAATGGTTGTGGATCAGCAAGATGTGGATCCAATCAATTACTTAACCGGTACTGGGATTATAAGTTTCCTTCAATGTAGGCTTCGGTGCCTCTCTCCTTTGATCCTCTCCTCCATGGTGTTCACCTGCTTGGAATACATCTTCTCCATGTGGGTTGTCTCCTTCTCCTCTTTGCTCTTTGTCCATCCTCAACTCCAAGAGAATTTCCTGGAAGGTGACATGTGTGTTTGCTTACTCGGTCAACTATAGATGTATCACATGTTTGGAAGCGAGCAAGTGTTTATTAATTTCATTCTGATCAGACTATTTCCCCTTCTATTTCGGAGGATCCATCTCTGTTTATTATTCAGTTGAAGAGAGATCCTGATCAGGTTCTTGATATGTAATGGAAAAGAAGCCCCGATCAGTCTAAAAATATGCACCAGATGTAGAGAAGAGTTCAGAATTAGGGTCAACCATGAACTTTATTAGAATGGGTGATGAGAATGGAGATTGGTTTATCTTCATTTAGAAGGAAGACAATTCGGGTAAGAGTGATCCCAATTATTTGGTGAAAGAAGCAGGGAGTCTTGAGAGCGGTTTATATAGTCCGAACCATACTCTTTAGAATCATCTCGAATTATTTGAGATGTCAGCATTAGTATTTAGCCCAAAATATCGGAGGAGAGAGTCATGCATGCCACACAAGACAGGCGCACGGTCATCGAGGTGACCTCTCCCTAGGATCTCTAAGCTAAGCAACAATCAATCCACACAATATAAGGATCAAGCAATGCAAGCAAGTGTGAATTAAAATTGATTATAACCCTACAAGACAAGTGTGTATAGTGACACACATTTAGGGTGTCGAACATAGGGAGACATGATGTAGCAAGTATTATTTAAATAAATAATGCAAATGTATATACAAGGGTGCACGAAATTGCACAAAATCAATAAATGTGTATGTAGGTTTTTAATTAAGTTAAATAATTTATTTTTTTAATATAACTAAATAAATATATATTTTATTTTCTGATTTTCTGATTTTTTAACTTCTTTCTACTTTAATGAAATAATATATGTGTGTGTATAAAAGGAATAATAGGGACTATATATGTAATATAGCTACTATGTAGTATAACATATATAATATATATCTACAAATCAGAAAATAATCACAGAGAACGGTCTTTTTATTTTTTTAAAGGTATCAAAATATATTTAGAGTAGTGATAATAATTATAATAACTATAATAGATATATAGATATATATGTACAAATAGCATACATAGGATAGACTATGTATAAATACACGTATAAATAAGCAAAAATCCTAAAATAAATTTTTTATGGTTTTCAAACATTCTTACATTTTTAGATTTTCAGGAAGTTTTTGCTAATTTTTTTGTATTTTTAAAATCGAAGATAGTCAAAAATAGTGACTAATTAAATAAGTCCATTTGATTTGAGAATTAAAAATAGGGAATAAGTTAAAAATTTATCCAAATAAATTTTAATATGTATACGGTACAATATATAAAAATATAGAACATAAACTCATATTTTTTGGGGGTTTGTGGATTTTCAATTTTATAAGTATTTTGGAGCTTTTAAATTTTTTATGATTTTTTCTGATTTTAGGGATTTTTGGTTTGGAGGTACTCGATACAATAATAAATAATTGTTATTTTTTGGAATTTTTAAAGATAATTTTATAAATTTTTTGTATTTTTAGTCAAATAGGAAATAAAATAGCTCTAAATTATTTTTAATAAATATTAAATGTATGCAAAATAACAAATAATTGTAGCATTAATCAGTGGCCAATCACACATCAACACCTATTTTTTGAGAATTTTTAGAGCACATGAGCTATTTTAAATAAAAAGAATTGAAAAAATAAAATTAATTCAAGCTGGCAGGGGTATATTTGCAAATAAAACAAAGCTCAAGGACATGAGTGCAAAATATCCCAAACGTTTGAACTTAAACCTGAATTTTTAAGACTTCGTGCAAATTACCAGAAATGGGTGGGGGTTATGCCTGTAAAATTTCACCTCATATGGTAGGACACGTGAGGTGGCGTAGCATTTGACTAGAGTGCAAAATCAACAAGTAATGGGGACATACATGCAAAATATCCCAAAAGTTTTAAACGTACTTTAAAAATCACAAGATTATTTATAAAATAAAAAATACGAAGAGGTGTCTTCGCAATTATACCATTATAGCGCTTGAAATCGAACCATCGCGTACTGGACACACTACAAATTGCTTGGTTGGGACTGTGCAACGCTTTGCCATAACACCAACGACAAGGATTAGAACTGGCACTCGATCTTCATCGGACATATGGGAGATGTAATGGATTTACAACGAAAGAATAAGGTCAAGACGATCTTTGATTTTCAACTACTCCCTCATCCGGCATCGATTCTTCACTCCAAAAAGCCCAACAGCTCGATGGTGACTCTCGGCATCTGCAGGTGCTCTAGATGGAACTGAGGGGGTTCGGACATCGAGTTGAGGTTTCAAATAGCTCTAGTGACTTGGAGCTTCGTCCAGGTGCTTGAACCGCTTTAGACGGGTCTGCAGAACCCAAGACGTGCACCAAAACATCAGAAGGCGAAGGGCTACTCTCTCGGCCAATCCTTTGAGCAAAACCACGAAGGAGGTGGAATACAACGAGGTTTCGGCGAGATGCAAGAGGGTGAACCTCGATTCGCTGAACCACGGGCACATTCAGGTTGGTCACAACATGGAAAAGATGGAGAACGCAAGGGGAGATGAAATGGTATGATCATGGGTTGAATGAATAGTTGAATCACAGTGGATTAGCCCTGGAGCTCGAGCTACGGGGATTTGGGTGTTTCTGATTTGAAGGCTAAAACAAGATTAAACTAGAAAGTACAATGCGGAAAATGAAATATAAGCTGAGATATACCTGAGAACGATGGGAGAAGGCCTCGATTTTGTCGTAAAGCCAAAAAAACAGAACTGTGGTGGAGCTCCGTTGATGGGTTGGATCTCCTCCTCCTCAACCTCTCCTCATTGCAAATCGATAGCTTCCTCTTGTTGTCACCAAGGCAGATCTATTAGGGCCAATCTGATGAAACAAGGACCATCGAAGGGATCCTTGGTGTGGGAAGAAATTATTGATGGTTAATATCCATGAAATGTGCATCGCACCAAGCCAGAGCATCATGAGATCAGCGAGAAATTTTGAGCAAAACCTGGGTTCTGACAGGCTGAAGCACGAGGAAGAGAGAGGAGGATCAGTTGACCCGGGGTCAACAGGTGGAGAGTTCTGGTTGGTCCATGTGGACCAGCCAAAAAATCCTTGAAGGAAAAGATTTGTAAAATCAATAAAAAGAATAAATGATTAAACTGGTTTATTAAAACATAAAAAATGTTTATAATTTAATGTAGTATTTTATGCACATTTTTATTTATTTTATGACTCTTTTTATTGTGGGCTAATGTTTATATGTATACTATAAGTATAAATACAAGTATATTGGTATTTTATTTTATATTTTGTAATTTATATTTTATTATTTTGTACATGTATTTTGTATAATTTGATTTATTTTTATACACATTTAGGCATTTTATTGTATTTTTCTAAGTTTGTATGTACATTTAAATAAATCGGTATATTTATTATATACGTATATGTATAGGGTATTCATATATATATATATATATTGAAATATACTTATTTATTTATTTTCATTTTGATGGATTTATTTTATTTTAATTATGTACATGTATTATAGATAATTTTTAAAAAATATAAAAAAAATATATTATTCAGGTATATTGTACAATAGGGGTCTAAAACCTAACTTTTGCATCTCAACTCCAAATTAAACGAAACTACATTAATTAAATAGCTAATTAAAAGTATATACAACTAAAGTGGTTTTGATGAAATTTGAGTTTATATGAAGAAGATATAGATCTGGGAAGTCTGGATTTTGGATTTTTTATTCTTAGTGTAGGAAGCACAATATGCATTATTTTTATGTGAAATAAATTTTGTATTTTTCTATGTATTTTTATCTACACTTTCATGTATGAGGTTTATTGATTTTATGTATAAATAATAAAGAATAAAATATGTCCTAAAATGAATTTTTGACGAATAAGAATCAGGGTTTTTATTGTGTTTATTGGTCCATATCTCCACATACTATTACTTGTCGACCAAGTCAATTCTTGACTTAGTCTCGGAGTTTAGGGTCATTCAATACCTTTGGTATTTCATTTATTTTTTCTTTTTGTTTCTTTATTCTTTTATTTTGGCATTAATTATAGTATTTTATATAGTGTTTATATAATAAATAAAGAGTGTTATTTTATGCAAAATAATGTTGTTGACATGCATATAGCTAGGGAATTAATGCCAAAAAAGAAGAATAAAGGTTATGAAATGGAGATTCATTAATCAGGGAATCGATGTGGGTGTCTGACGACTCTAAAAATTACCCTTGTTAATTTTATTTGTTGTAGTTGTAGCCAAGCAATTTTAGAGATTAGTCAAAAATGACTATATTGAGAATTAATATGGAAAATTGAAGTCTCATGCGGTCAGATCATTTATTTTACTTAGGTAAGTCCCGAGGTCGAACTCAAGGAGGTAATATGAGGGGTTTAGAATCAACAATTAAATAATCTAGAAATTTAGGTTTTCGAAGAAGAAGAGATTTTTTTGTGTTTTTATATTTTTCAGATTTTATTGGTTTTAAGATTAAGAAGATGTAATTAATACTCAAGGAAAATATGATGCATGAATTTTTAAAATAATTTTAATGCAAGAAAAATAATGCTAAGCTATGTGGTGAAATAAATGCAATCAATTGATTTTAAATGATGTAGTGTGATGATGATGATGAATGCAATGATAAACGCAGACACGAGCAGATACAATAATCCAAGATAGTTTAATGAGAAATCAATCAGTTCAGATCCTCCCTTGTGAATTATGTAGCATAAATGATCAATAAATTCGATTTAATACCCAAATCAAGCCCCAGATTAATGACCAAATCAGTATAATTTATTAAGCAATAAAGAGTCAATGACTCAAAATAAATGTGTGCAATATCAAGAATAAATGCATCAATTTTATTATTGTCAAATAATATGTTTAGATGAAAGATTAAGTTTCTAGATGAAAGAGAATGGAATAAGGATCAAATCTACATGAAGAATACAAAATTCCGATAAATAGTGCTTAAGATATGAGTATTTGAAGTTTCATGGAATAAATAGTAACAAAAATAAACAAAATCTTGGAAATTGGACCTTATAGGGACTCGATTGTAATTCTGGAGAGTTTCCTGGTCACTTCTGTAATTTACCCCTTGACGGGGGTATATTTGTAATATCTAAAAATTAAAGGTGTATTGTTGCAATTATCCCAAAAGTCACGCGTCTATGGCATGTGTTAGGTCTTCCTTGCAATTTCCATAGGAAGTGAGGATACTGGTGCAATTTTCCCACCACACATGAGGTGGATGTAACGGATAAAGACTTGGGTGGTGGCTCGATCTGAGCCTCCACGTGGCTCTGCGAGAGGCTTTGGTAGCGCTCGAGGCGCTAGGCTCAGATGGTGGCACATGGCAAGCTCTGTTGCGTCCGATGAAGGTGGATGGACGGGCAAATTTTGGGCGAAGATGGACAACCGAATTTTGGACGAAGATGGATGACCCAGCTGGAAGTGTTGGACTTGTAAGTCCTCAATGACACATTAATGCAATAAAAAGTTATTGTTTTATCATGTTCATCTGAAATGAAATGAATAATTGAATGAATGCACTTTACTGTTAAGGTCGTGCGATTGGGGTTATGTACCATTACCATATTGAATACCATGCAGCTGGGAGGACATAGCTGACTTCAAACATGTGATATTCAATAAAGATCTCCAGTCTGAGAAAGAGATGGCAATCTTTCTCTAAAGACTGACTTCCAACTGACTTCTTGATGCATGTCCTTTGCATAAGAATGGATATTCGGAAGTGTTGCAATAATCAAGTCAAAGAATTGACTTGATGAGGTTGAGATAAACTAAGACATGAATCGTAACTGTCACAATCAGGTGTGCATCCTTTGACCTAAGACAGATATGCATTTATGTGCTTGAGTATGCACTTTTGACAGACCAATAGGATGGTGACCTAGCTAAGGTCCATAACTGGTGCATTGGTGTGCATATGAAGTCATATGAGATGTATGATCTCTCGAAGGAATCATACATGTTCATACTTGATGAACCGGGAGACAGAGCTCACTCATGAGATGATTTGGGATCAAAATGAATTCCATGCATGGTCATCTTATTTACGAAAAAAGACATAAATTCGAGATATTAATATATCTTTTTTGAAAGTATATGATTAATATTGTCGCCTAATTATCGAATGAGAAACCTATTGATATATTCTGAAGAAGACAGTCAAACCAAGGTTCGAACTTCGGATTTATCAAAGTCTTTCAATATGAAGGACGGGTGAGTATTTGGAATACCCGATGGTTACTTTTGTTGTTGTAATGGATCATCTACCATGACACTTCCATACCGAAAAAGTGATGAAACATGATGTATTTTAGTGGCTCCATTTATCTAGATGATTTGTGATTTAATTGGATTAAATCACAAGTCATTTGAATCCTATTTCCAATTCCAATTTCAATGTCCAAATGTTGGAAAAAGAAATGGTCATGGAAATTGAAGTATGCAAGCTCGTTGAGCTCATTTCTTAGCTCCAAATGGTTTGGACTACGATTAGAAATGGTCAAGGAAATTGGATTCAGCTCACCGACACTTTGTCCAGCTCATGGAGAGTGTGATGCATTTCGTTGAGCTCACCTAGAGTATAAAGTATTACAGCTCAAGCTTATCATTCGTAGGTGGCGGATTTTTGCAAAAGTGATATAAACCCTGAAATTGGATAAGTATCCATATTTCAAGTCACTATACATGGATATTATGATCTCCCCGACATTATCTCCAAGTATCTGCATCTGTATCTCACGAGTCCTAATTAGATTAGGACTCATATCTATTGATGTCGATATTGTAATAATAGTTATTATTTCAAAGGCAATTTTACGAATAAGATTCACAAATAAATATCTCATTAATTAATGTGAATATTGATTCACAATAATTAATATTTATATGGATGTGATTCATATAACTATTGATGTAAATATGATTTACATAAAATTTCCAATGCATGAGATTGTATGAATTTGATTCTCAATTTTTGTAAATGTAAATTGGTTCTACATTTAATTCCACACCCATGAATATGATTCATAAGCTATAAGGATCATTTCCATAATTTCTCAAATAATAATAATGTGATTATCAAGTTAATTAATTGATAAATAAAATGCAATAACATTGACTATATTTATTGGGTGTGTGTATTGAATACACATGGCACCATATGCTTGAGTCCAATTTCTAATAACACTCTCTATATTGTTGCATTATTTATTGATTAATCAATTAGCAGCAAATACATTCCATATATGAAATTGGTTGGCCTTGTGTGATGACACATGGCACCACTACAAATAGCCTTGAGAAGAACTCTTTGTTGATTTGTTGTTTGATTTATTAATTAAATTATTTAGAGATAAAAAATAAGATATTTTATTGTTGAACACGAACTCAGTCATAAACCCTTGATCAACAATCTAAGGGCTATCATTGCACACACCTACTTGAAGAGTAAGACTCCTCAATAGGAGTGTACAATGTGTATAAATGAGAGTAAGACTCTCTCTTTCATACACTTGAATTTGGTGAGCAATAATCCTTAAAATTTCATGCCCTTGAGATATAGAAGAGTCTTTAGAGTCTCCATCTCTCGCACTCCTCTTCTCGTTGGCCTAGACGACGTCCAGGTTCGTGGGAAGCAACGCGACTCATCATTGTCCCTACGAGTGAGACAAGCGTAGATCAGACTTGATTCGCGAGGTCTCTTACTTTAGAGATACTCTTCAAGAGGTAACCATGATTTGTTATTATATTCATTACGAATATCAGATATTATTTTGGAAAATGTTTCCTTAGAATTTATAATTTTTGAATGCACAAATTGATGTGTTATATTTTCTAGTTCATACGATGAACTAACACTGTTTTTGCAAAAGGTTTGCTAAATATTCTGCATTTCCACGATGCATAGTAAATATTTTTTATTTACTTCCTTCAATTCATATTATATCCAGGTTTTGAGGACTTGATTGCATTCAAGTCCGATAAACAATCGGCTAGATCATCCCAATTATCGGGTACATTATCTTGAGGTAGTTTAACGATTCGAATGATTCGGTGACTTTCAAAGTCTCTACTGTTCTCCCCCATTTTAAATGTATTTTTAGGATATATATATGAGTTCTAGAAGGCATGGTACCCAAAAGATGCACCAATTGTTAGTGACATTCATGAGAAGATTCAGATGTTAAAAGCGATCGCAGACTCTGATTTCGATCAAAGATTGTAGCATTAAAATTATGGATTTTCAGATAATGTTTTGGGGTCATATAGCATGATAAAATACTGACTAATAAGTCATAAATCAAGTCAATCAGTGCGAAAAAAGGTTCGCATGATTCCGACTGTGCGGCCTCGAGAAATTGGATTTCTCCATAGGCAGAGTTGGAAGAGTACTCGATTGTTTTAACTTACTTATTTCTCATTATTTGGGACTCAAAATTGATGGAAATATATTTTATATATTTACATCTGGAGTTATAACTAATATTTTAGAAATATCAGGGGTCACAACGAATTTTAAGGTCAAGTTTATGATGCTTGCTAATTTGAAGTGCGATGGTCGTAGCTTGCAAAATTAGAAACTGAAATCATTGTTTGTTTAGAAATATGCAATAAAATACAATGTCTTTTCATTTCATATTTTTCCTGATTAATTATGCATTCGAATATTTACAATATAATTGGAAATTGTGGAGTTAATTTGATTGATTTCATGAATTGTCTACATTGTTTAACTAGATATCTTTTGCAACTGAAATTGTTTTATTCAAAGAATTGTCTAGATTGTTGCACTTGACCTTCTGAAATTAAAAAAGAAGTTTCTGAATTCAAAAAGTATCTAGATTATTGCACTAGATATTTTTGGAATTTAAAAAAGCTTCAAATTCCTAAAATATCTTAGAGTTACTATATAGTATCACATGCGATCGAAAGGTCGACAAAACCTCCTTAGTACAATATGTACCAATTGTGTTGACTTGAATTGATTCAAAGAAGGTGTCTACCCATATAAATGATGATGGGCTACTTAATTGGCACGCTATGCTGCATTTACAGTGGAAGCGCTCCATATTAGAATTGTCTGTTTGATTTGGGTGGATTTTTTTTCGATGAAAGGTGGCATGAGGAGTCATGGCGTACTTTAACAAATAAAAATGGAACATTAAATTTTACTAACAGTGTAATACTATATGGTAACATCAGGTGCATAAAAAGATCAAACCCTTGTTTGGGATCGGATGTGTCATTATTTTAATTATATTAAAACTTATACAATAAGAATGTGTCCTAACTCTATCAGTTAGATTAACCATGAGAATATGATTCAAAATGATTCATCATTAATTTAAACATGATATAGACTAAGTCATATAATGGCATCCATGGTCTCCCGTCATTGCAAAGAATTCGTCACCATGGGTTGTATTTTTTGGAGACGCTCATGCGTAGTCATGACTCTGTAATACAATTAGCCATGGAATCGGGTTCTTCATCTCTCAAAAGAGATGGGCCATATACATAGTAACCCCATTATTGTTCCCCATATTATTGAGAGGCATTAGATTGTGCATAGTGTAAATTGATATTCACTCATTGATGGTTGGTTTAATTGACAACATGCTATCTCCATATATGTGGGGGTACGAGTGTTGAAGACTGGACTGAGAATACAAGTTGGACTTGTAAGGTGGAAAGAGTTCCTGCTTCTTTTACCGTAGTTGCATTTTCTCATATTATTGGGATGAAATGAAAATGGAAAGGAGACTCAGATCTCATAGTGGGGCCTTTGGTTAGCCTGCCTCATGCTTTGAAAGATTATAAGGGAAAGTATTTCAAAGTATAAAAATACAAGAACTCTTGATTTAAAAATATTAAATTATTTAATTTCCTTTTATTTGATATTAAAGTTTATTCTGTTTTTCTTTTTTATTTCAGATGAAATCTCTCAATCCACTTAACAATTTGCTTAAGGTCAGTCGGTTGACCTGTCTAAATTATTCAGATTCGATCCATAATTTGGAACTCGTACTTGAGACAGAACACATAGCGTATATGCTCTCGTCTATGAAGTATGAGAACCCTCAGACAGGGGATGTCTATGAGTTCAACAAGAAGTGGGACGAGGATCATTGGATCACTCATTTCTACATTCTTGTATCATTGTCTAATATGCTTCATAAACAACTTACATACATTGAATCCGCTCATGACATCCTCCTGAATCTGAAGATGTGTGGAGATGTAAATCTCACTCTTTCTATATTAAGATCCACTGAGAATATTATAAAGAAAGAATTTCCCTCTAGTGGTGCAATGGTTGCATAGGTTAAAGGGAAGTGCGAGAGGAAGCATGGATCTCATAAGGGTTCAATCCAAGAGAAGAAGAAAGGTCAAACTGTTGATCATTCTTCTAATGCTTCAACACATCTGACACCCATAGAGATGTATATCTACCATCACTGCTATAAGTCAAGGTTCTGGAAGAGTAACCATCCAGAATATGTAAAGTCCTTAGAGAAGGACTGGAAAAAAGTGATTGCATCATCGAGCACGTGCATTTTAGATAGTCCAAGAGTGTACAACTCTGGCAAATAATAAATCCGCATTCGTCATTGAAATCAACTTACTCGTAGGACAAGAAGGAAGTTAGATTGTTGACTCTGGTGCTTCTGTACATGTATGCAATCACTTGCATATGTTTCAAGATACCAGAAATCTTGATGAAGTGGAGATAGTCATCTAGATGGGATCCGATGCAACTATTGCAGCGATCGCCATTGGAACTTGTAGACTGTCATTATCCAGTAGGAGAGTCCTAGGTATTAGAGATTGTCTCTATGTAACGAATGCTAGAAGGAACTTACTATCTGTATCTAAGCTAGTTAGACATGGATATACTTTCCTTTTCTGTAATAAACCTATCATAAATCGTTACGGTAATTTTATAACAGATGGTTCTCTAATAACAGGTGGACTCTATGAACTAAACATGCATGAATGTGTCGTGAATATTTATACCACTGATAACATGAATATTTTTAGCAATATTAAAACTCATAAATGATCGAGGGATGATGGAGATCATTTAACTATGATATGGCACCAAAGACTTGGACATGTGTCTGTTGATAGGGTTAATAGATTGGTAAAACACGGACCTTTGGATTTTATGTAAGTCCGTGATTTAACAACTTGCAGCCATTGTATTCATGGGAAAATGTCTAGGGCACCCTTCTCTAAGAAAGGTGAACGATGCGAAGGTATATTAGACCTAATACATACCGGTGTATGTTGTCCCTTTCGTATTGCAACTCGAATTGGGCATCAATATTATGTGACCTTTATTGATGGTCATTCGCGGTATGGTTTTGTCTTTTTATTACGTCACAAACATGAAACCTTTGAAAAGTTCAAAGAGTTCATGGCTTTGGTTGAGAACCAAACATGAAAGAAGATAAAATGGAATCGATCTGACCAAGGTGGCAAATACCTCTCAGATGGATTCAAAGAATACCTTGAGGAGAGAGGAAGTATTTCCAATCTCACACCTCCAGATACTCCTGAACTCAATGGAGTTGCAGAGAGACACAACAGAACCATGTTGGACATGGTTAGATCAATGATGAGTGAAGCAAACTTACCTCTTAGTTTCTGGGGACATGCGGTGGAGATTGTAGCTTATGTCCTGGACAAGATTCCATCTAAATCTGCACCCAAAATCCCTCATGAGCTTTGGTATGGTACCAAGCCAAGTATATGATACTTAAGGATTTGGGGTTGCTTGGTCCTGTCTAAAAATGTGGATGCAAGCAAGATGGAATCTTGCACTATAGAGTACTACTTCATTGGATACGTAAAGAACGGTATTGGATACCAACTTTATGATCCTGAAACTAAAGGGATATTTGCTTCTAGATATGTCAAGTTTCTAGAAGTGAATTCCTTAGAAGTCAAGAAAATAATGAAGTTAAGGAACTAATCGAATCAAGCGAGATCGATGAAGTTCCTACACCAGAAATTAAAGAGATAGTTGAAAATGAAACGATCGTACCTCCTAGAAGGAGTTCTAGAGTTGTAAGACAACCTTAAAGGTACGGATTCCATGTATCAGAGGAGTCTAATAATGATCCAACTTCATTCAATGAAGCTTTGGGGGATTACGACATGGATAACTGGATGCTAACAATGAAGTCCGAGACAGACTCCATGTACAAGAACGGTGTATGGACCCTCGAAGATCCACCTAAAGGGGTCAAACCCATTGGGTGCAAATGGATCTTCAAGAGAAAGGGGGACCTGATGGGAAGGTAGAGACCTTCAAAGCACAGCTCGTAGCCAAGGGTTACACACAAAGAGGATGCATCGATTATGATGAGACATTCTCTCCTATGGTCATTCTTAAATCCATCAGGGCATTGCCGACTATAGTTGCACACCTGGACTATGACATGTGATAGATGGATGTCAAGACTGCATTTCTCATTGGATACCTCGAAGAGGATATCTATATGGAGCAGCTCCAGGGCTTCGTACCCAAGGAAGAAAAAGTATGCAAGCTGAAGAAATCCATCTATGGGCTCAAACAGGCTTCTCGTAGTTGGAACATACGATTCGATGAAACCATAAAGAGTTATGATTTCGTGTAAATTTCGGATGAACCATGTGTGTACAAGAAGCTTAGTGGGGGCATCATCGTGTTCATTGTGCTTTATGTAGATGGCATCCTTATCATTAGGCATGATACCAGGATGATGATTAGTGTTAAGATCTGGTTGTCCAATATCTTTGAGATAAAAGATCTTGGAGAAGTCTTTTATATCTTGGGTCTGAAACTGTTCAGAAACAGACAAAAGAAGATATCGAGACTATCACAACAAGGATACATCAAGAAAATCTTGGAAAGATTCATCACAGATAATTCCAAGAAAGGTTTCCTTCCCTTAAGACATGGTATTCACCCATCTAAAGGGATAACTCCTCAAGCTGTTGAGGAAAGGAAAGCCATGGCCGGATGCCCTTATGGATCAGCTACAAGAAGATTGATGTATGCCATGATGTGTACTCTACTAGATATCTACCATGCAGTAGAAGTGGTAAGTCATTACCAATCCTGCTATGGAGAGAAACATTGGACTACAGTGAAGAGCATCTTCAAGTACCTAAGAAGAACTCAAGACTATATCTTGGTATATAGAGATAATGATCTCCAAGTCTAAGGCTACATTGATTCAGACTTACAATCAGACGTGGATGATATGAAGACAACCTTAGGGTTCTTATTTTTGTTGGGCAGTAATGACCAATGAGCTAAGTGTAGCAAGAAGAAAGACACTATCGAATCCATCCCTCATAAGGTCCATAACTGCCAGCAAGCTTCGAGGAATGCATGGTCTTCTGCTCCCTCCGAGAAAATTAGCCTCTTTGGTAGGCCCAGGGTTGCAATCCTTTCCTATGGCTGATTCCTGTCCCAGCTATATATAATTCGGTCTCGCTATCTACTTCTGCCAGGTCTTTGACTGCTAGATAATCTCGTCTAGGCATGTTTGCCTTTCTTTCAAAAGATAGTGGTACGTCACTTCTTCTTTTGAAGAGTACGAGGTGTGACGCGATTGTACGCCTTTACCTGAAAGAGGATCAAAACCCTCAGGCCCCAGCTATTAGTAGTATGGGAACGGGGTCAAGCTGTTAGAGTTCAGGCTTTGAGCTTATATATATAGTTTTTTGAGTCAACAAGCACTAAACTAGAAATAGGGGCACAACTGTTGTGTATTCCTCAATGCTTGCCCAGTCAAGGCGAAAGAGAACAACCGTATTCCAAGCAATCAATCTTAATAGGAAGGAGCAAAGCCTGGTGAGTCAGAAGAAGCAAAGCATAGCTCTACATGGCTAGGCATAGCTCCGACTAGGTATAGCTCACTTGGAAGAGGCACAAGATAGGTGGGGAGCAGGAGGCGAACCATAGAGCATGTAGAGCAGGAGGCATGCGTGAGAGACTAGCATTCTCAAAAAGGATGTGACTCTTTGGCTCTTCCCTTGCTTTCATCATGGAAGGGATGATCGTCGAAGAAGCTTCTTGAGGGTAATTCCATGGATAGCATGAAGTACATATGGTGCAAGGTGACATAGGTCCGGTCGGGCGTGCTCAAATCAAAGGGGTGCTAATCCTTCCTTTCCATAATATAGAATCTTCTCGTTTTTTTATATGTATCTGTCAGAAAAGTTCAACCACTGAGTCTAAGCTTCCACTGCGGTATAGGTAGAAGGTAGGAATGGATCTGAGACTAATGGCTGACCGGCCTACACCCCCTTCTCAATAGTCTCCCTTAGCCCTATGGACTCCGTAAAGAAGACATGCATCTCGCTCCACAACTATATAGCCGGGTTGTCCTGAAAAGCAGCTTGTCATTTGATTTGATACCCGGCATGTTGTGATTCATAGGAACTGAGCTCTCTTCGTGGAATTCTCGACAAAGTATTGGTTGCACAAGATGCAGCAACTATATTAGATGTAGTTAACATTCACTTGGGTATGCAAGTTTGTAATAGAACTTGGCATAGTCATCGATGATAGAGTGACTAATCAGCTTACCTGGCTATTTGACAAATAGTCGACGATTAGCACAATTAATATGGTGTTGAGATTTGTACATGAATGGCTCTGAGGGCTAGTAGGAGACTGTTGGACTTGTAAGCCCTTGGTGACCCATTAGTGTAATAAAAAGTTATTATTTTATCATGTCTATTTGAAATGAAATAAATAATTGAATGAATGCACTTTTCTATTAAGGTCCCTTGTGCAATTAGGGTTATGTACCATGTCCATATTGAATACCATGCAGCTGGGAGGACACAGCTAACTTCAAACATGTGATATTCAATAAAGATCTCCAGTCTGAGAAAGAGATGTACAATCTTTCTCTTAAGACTTATTTTCAACTGATTTTTTGATGCAGGTCCTCTGCATAAGAATGGAGATTCGGAAGTGTTGGAATAATCAAGTGAAAGAGTTGACTTGATGACGTCAAGAAAAACTAAGACCCGAATCGTAACTGTCACTATCAGGAACACATCCTTCGACCTAAGACATATATGCATCTATATGCATGAGTATACACATTTGATAGACCAATAGGTTGGTAACCTAGCCAAGGTCCATATACTAGCATGTTGGTGTGCATATAAAGTCGCATGAAATGTATGATCTCTCGAAGAAATCGTACAGGTTCATACTTGATGAACCGGGAGACAGAGCTCACTCATGAGATGATTTGGGGTCAATCAGAATTCCATGCATGGTTGTCATATTTATAAAATAAGACACAAATTCGAGATATTAATATATGCTTTTTGAAAGTATATGATTAATATTACCGCACAATTATCGAATGAGAAACTTGTTGATATATTATGAAGAAGACAATCAAACTAGGGTTTGAACTTCATATTTCTTCCAGTATGAAGGATGGATGAGTATTTAGAATACTCAGGGTTATTTTTGTTGTTGTAATGGATCATCTACCATGACACTTCCATACCGAAGAAGTGATGAAACATGATGGATTTTAGTGGATCCATTTAGCTAGATGATTTGTGATTTAATTGGATTAAATCACAATTCATTTGAATTCAATTTCCAATTCCAATTTCAACGTCCAAATATTGAAAACAGAAACGGTCATGGAAATGGAAGTATACAAGCTCCTTGAGCTCATTTCTTAGCTTTAAATGGTTTGGACTATGATTAGAAATGGTCAAGGAAACTGGATTCAGCTCACCAACAATTTATCCAACTCATGGAGAGTGTGATGCATTTCATTGAGCTCGTTGAGAGTGTAAAGTATTACAGCTCAATCTCACCATTCGTAGGTGATGGATTTTTGCAAAAGTGGTATAAACCCTGAAATTGGATAGTTATCCACATTTCATTTTACTATACATGGATAGTATGATCTCTCCGACATTATCTCCAAGTATCTGCATTTGTATCTCATGAATTCTAATTAGATTAGGATTCAAACTTATTTATGTCAATATTTTAATAATAATATTATTATTATTGCAAGGGAAGTTTTATGAATAAGAATCACAGATAAATATCTCATTAATTATTGTGAATAGTGATTCACAATAATTAATATTTATATGGATGTGATCCATATAAATATTTATGTAAATATGATTTATATAATTTTTCCAATGCATGAGATTGTGTGAATTTGATTCACATTTTTTTGTGGATGTAAATTAAATTTACATTTAATTCCGTGCTCATGAATATGATTCATAATCTATAAGGATTGTTTCCATAATTTCTTCAATGTTGATAATGTGATTATCAACTTAATTAGTTGATGAATAAAACGTAATAACATTGACTATATTTAGTCAATGTGGGACTCTCTGTATTGTTGCATTATTTATTGATTAATCAACTAATCAATTAGCAACAAATACATTCTATATATGGAATTACTTGGCCTTGTGTGATGACACATGGTACCCTACAAAGAGTCCTTGAGAAGAACTCTTTGTTGATTTTTTGCTTGATTTATTAATTAAATTATTTTAGATAATTGTATTGTTGAGCAGGGACTTAGTCATAATCCCTTGATCAACCGTCTAAGGGCTATCATTGCACATTCCTACTTGAAGAGTAAGACCCTTTAATAGGTATGTACAATGTGTATAAAAGGAGAGTAAGACTCTCTCTTTCACAGACTTGAATATAGTAGAGCAATAGTCCTTAGAATTCCATGCCCTTGAGATATAGAGGAGTCTTGAGAGTCTCCATCTCTCATACTCCTCTTCTTGATGCCCTGGACGACATTCGGTTTCATGGGAAGCAACGTGACTCATCATCGTGCCTACGAGAGAGATAAGCGCAAATCGGACTTGATTCGGGAGGTCTCTTACTTTAGAGACTCACGCTTCAAGAGTAAACCTATTTATTATTATATTCACTATTAATATCAGAAATTATTTTGGAAATTATTTCCTTAGAATTTATATTTTTTGAATGCATAAATTTACATGCTACATTTTCTAGTCCATACGATGAACTAACATTGTTTTGGCAAAAGGTTTGATAAATATTTTATGTTTCCATGATGCGTAATAAATATTTTTTTATTACTCCCTTCAGGAAGATGTTCTTGATATAAGGGTTTCTATAGCTCCTAGAAGATGGTGCGGTGGTCCTATGTGTGGTGGAGGGCGGATCTCTATCGGTGAATGGTCGTGGAGTAGGTAGAAGGGAGGACGGAGAAAGAGAATATGTGTTCGATGTTCATTGATGCGCCTTGGTGTAGAATAAAGAAGATACAAGGGGACGCTAAGATGAGAAGAAGACGATGAATAGAAGGAAGAAGAAAAAAAAGAGGAAGAGGAAATGGAAAGTGTGTCGCCTGGGATCAAAGGAGTTCAACTCGACTCCAGATGATAGTCTCTATCACGGCGTAGACGACGAAGCTCTGTTGCAACCCACAGAGAAGTAGCAGCACAGAGATATCTTCGAGGATCTGCCTTATGGGAGGTCTTTGTCGTGGAGATTGTCGCTATCACCAGCACATTCCCCAACTCTCTCTCTCTCTCTCTCGATCCTTGATAGAACGGTGAACGACGGATGGCTTTTGACGAATCAGAGAGAGAGTTAAACAGGAGGTTGATTGTTGTTCCCAAGTGGTTGTGACGAAGCGGATAATGGGCCATTGGGGCTCGATTGCAAAGGGATAAAGGAGGAGGCAGGCATGGGTGATGGTTGGAGAGGATAAGAGGTTGGGTTTTGTGGCTTGATCATCACCGAGGATGTCAGCGATGGTTTCGATTAGGGTTTGATGCTCAACAGAAAGGGATTTTGGTTAGATGTTCAGAGGATAACAAAAGCGATGGAGATGACGGTCCTGGGAGAGGATAAGAGGTCAACGAAGAGGGAGCAGCAGAGGGTGTCGTGTGACGGTGGTGGGCACTGGAGCAGAGGGTAGAGAGGTAGAGGACGAGGAGTGGAAGGAGCATAGGTGGTTGTTCGATCCTATGTGATCCAACGGTGAGGAGCATATCACATGAGTAGCACGTGAAGGGGCGTGATAAGAGGAAGGGTTAATCGAGGTTGTTGGATCAAGTGCAATCTAATGGCCCAAAAGAGGGCGTGCTACAAGACAAAAAAGCTTGACTAGAAGAAGATGTGAGTTTACCTTGACCCGATGTGGACGAATGGGTGTGCAACACGTTGCATGGACCAAGACCAGAAATATTGACCAATGCAAACAATGTAGTAATAAATAGATAAAAAATATAAAATGGATTCAAATGAAAAAATGACCGCAATGAAAAATGATTTCCTAAATGTGATCTACCATGTCCATGAAGAACCCAAATGCTACTGGACTAATGCATGCAAGATATGATCTTTTTGGTGATATTTTATGTACATAAAATATCATTTTTTTTAGTTTTACAATTTTTGATTGATTTTTTGTAAATGATTAATGCATGCAAAAATCAAATGTGATGTGAAATGATGTAAGGGACATAAATACATTTTTTTGAATTTTTTGTGAATTAGAAATAGGTCAGAAAAATTGGGGAAGTGAATTATATATAGGTGGATTAGATTAGTAAGCTCAAGTCAGAATACATCTTTTTCTTTAATTTTCTGATTTTTTTATATTTGGATTTGTATGTAATTAGTTAAAACATGAAATGAAGAAATGAAAAAGAAAGAAATTAAATTGAGTGAAACACACACATGAAATAACATGTCAAAATCAGTAAAAAAAGTACAATGCGCATTTAGGTCATGAAACCTAATTTTCACAAATGAACTCCAATTATTTAGAATTTGATCTTGATTTGTAGATAATTGAGCGTACATTAATTCAAAAGTAATTTAGTGAATTTGGACACTATATGAGAAAGATATTAGCATTTGCGACTTTTTATCCTGAAAGTGGGGTTTGGGTTTATTTCAAATATGTTACAAGTTAGTAATTTTTAAGATTTTTTATTGATTAAGGTTAGCAATATGTACACAATGAAGTCAGTTTCATGTCAATTTGAGTTAGCATGAATTAATTAAAATAGTATGAAATTAGGTGAAAATATGTAGAATATGAATGCTAATTTATGCAAATTATTTACAAGTGCATAAATGTTAATTTTATGATATTAGCAGATGAATGAAATTAATTTCTCAGGAGTAAGCTCTATTTTCATCTAATTAGAGTGATGAATCACATATTCATCAACCTCTGCAGAGTCTAGACTAAGTCATCACTGAGTCGTCATCTTGAGAAAAGAAAAGGAGTGAGATAAGGAATAGAGTATATGGGAGTCAAATAGAAAATAGAAGAGAAGGCTCAAACGAGCAAAAAGAAAGAAGAGAAATGAAAAGATGTAATACAAAAATGCTCGTGTGCGGGACCATGATTTAATCCAAACAAACCACAATGCAACTGGATGCACCAACTCAACCAGTGAAGTCGTGAAGGTTAGAATATTTATATTGTTAGTTTTAATTTATTATAAACAAGCAATCTTTCAAACTTAGGTCCTTAGCGCTACCCCTATATGCGAGTGAATACTACCAAACAAGTGTCTTGTACTGATCGCTGCTTTTGTAACTAGTAGCTTGTACTTTTTTCAAGGTCCTTGATATTAGATTTGGGCCCGCTACTCAACCAAAGAATAGAGAGAGGAGGTCGATATAGTGAATAAAGGGTACTCAGGCGTGGAATGATGAGATAGGGTCCCGCTGTCGTAGTACCCATATGCTCAAGTAATTCAGACTAACCCCGCAAGCAAACTCAACCCTACTACACACCGATAGACGCATTGGTACTTCACAAACCTATGAGATAATTAAAGCAGTACTCAGGCTAGGATTTGGGATCTATTCCTTAACGGTTACACCTCACTCAGCCCGGAAGGTACCTGAATACAATGAGGGTTTTATGAACCCAAAATAATGAAGTCCATTACAGATTTAATTTGGGTCAAAGTTTATTTAGCAGTCCCCTTGTTTTAATTGTTTGTTTTCAAATTTTTTGAGTATTTTTCAATAACGCCTAATGAATTTTCTGATTCTCAATTATTCTAAGCCTAAGAAAAGTGGGGAAGAAGTCAAAAATTTCGAGGGAATTGTGTATGTAATAAATGAAGTAATAGTACATTTTTGGTGATTTAGTTAGGCTAGAAAGAACGTTAAACTTATCTGCTTTCTAGTGCAAAAGATATAAATCAAAACAGAGAATTAAATACACCATGAAAGTTCATGAAATTATCTTTCCAATGATACCAATTTCATTTAAAATAGACATAATATGATCAAGATATTAATGTTTGAATTCAGGGGCACATTTGCAAAGAAAATATAATTAAAACTTTACAAAAAGTTACAAATGGGTCTCTACAGAAATTGAAATGCAATTATGAAAAACCACACTTAGCTTTTATATGATACCCCTTGGGAGAGGGTATTTCTACAAATAGAGAAAGCTGCTAGGTATGGGGCGTGAAAATTCTCAGACCATGTGAGTCAAATCACGTGTTCCTAGGCTTAGACAGGGGCGGAGGCTCAGAGCACCTGGTGTGATTTGGATATGGCTCAGATGCTCCTGAGGCTGGAGGAAAGGAAGTAGAGGCTCAAAGGATGCTTAAGCCGTAGGATCGGATTGATCCTATGGTAGATGTACTACAGGTGAAAATCGAGCTCCTCTATGTATGGTGGTGGCGAGGCGGGTCTCCGACGAGCGGATACTTCCTTCTATGTGCTCCTACATCGTAGCCAAACTCCAAAGATCCAGGCATGTCATTGACAATTTGGCGAAGACATTGATGGCTCAGAGGAGTTCTGGAGAGGTCTTTATTGACTACCACGGTGCTAGGTCCTCAGAGGAAGAAGATAGAGATCAAAGCTATGGGAGACATCCGATCAATGAAGTATTCGAAGACTTGTAGGGGTTAGAGAAAAATCTAAAGCAAGGGAAAGAGGATAGGGTGACAAGAAGGTGAAATAAGGGCCATCGCGGTGGAGCGAGGGAGAGCCCTAAGTTGATTTCTTCGACTTTCAGACGAAGAAGAGGGACTGAGATGGAGATGATGATCGAGGGGAAGATGGAGTGAAGTGATCATTCCCCAAAGATTGGTGAACCACAGTGAAGATTTGGGTGTGATTAGGTTGCAGAGATGGTATCTAAGTATGTGCAGATAATAGTGAGAAAAGAAGAAGGAAAGAAAAAGACGGATCAGAAGATTTACGTGGAGAAGAAGATGGAGATACAGAAGAACTGAGAAGGTGAGTCACGGGCCTGGGGATGGAGCTTTGAGAGCTCTGGTCTTTTCTCTAAGTTTCTAGCTAAGAAACTGAGCTCGAGCAACAAAGATGAACGTGCTACAAATTGGTGGATTCACCAAGGATCTCGCCTGAGATACCTCTCCATCGTCACTCTCTGACTCTCTCTCTCTCTCTCAACATCTGTCGTCGATGGGGGATGAGGATAGGATACACTCTCGCAAGTGACAGATGTGGCAGTTGGCTGAGGAGGGGATTTTGATCGGTTGCGAGAGAAGTTGCAGGTGGTTGACCAAGCAGCTTCAACCGCCATTAGGTTGACGGAGGATGTTCGGAAATGGAGGTTAGATATCATGTCTGGGAGAGGCAGGTTAGGCAAAGAGGTTGGCGTTAGAATTTGAAGAAGAGACGTCCAGGGGAGGTTGTGGAAAATGGGAGAAGTTGGGAGTTTGGAAAGCTTTGCAGCCCTTTGAGGGTGTAAATGGAGGTTGGGGACGATCTAGCTACCGTTGGATCTTGCGATCCAACGGTTGAGGAAGGGGTGTGGATCGGTGGTCTAGATGGCTTAATCATAAGATCAGAGGGATGTGGTGTGGAGCGGTGATGGAAGAAAGGAGTAGACGGCTAGGAAGAACGTCGGGAGGCTCTTAAGAGACAGGTACGTGGCTCACTGATACTGAGCCATGTGGCCCAATAAGATTAATTCAAAATATAAAAAAACTTAAAAAATGAGAAATAAATAATTAGAGGTAAAATTAGAAAAAAAAATGTTCAACATGAAAGTTGTAGATCTTTTCAAGATGTACAACTTTCATGCAGAACTTGAAATCAAAAGATGTTATATATAATTTATAATATTTTTGTAAGCATTTTGAAAATTTAAAAACACTTATTTTATTTTATTATTTTTTGTAGTTTCGGTTTATGAATAATATTAAATATAATATGTACATTATTAATCTAATTTTTATTTGATTTTTAATATTAAAGAAACACATAAAATAATAGACACACTAATGGAATTATCATGTATAATATTTAGGGTTAATTAATTACAAAGGGTTAGTTTTTAATTTGAGGTAATTAATTTTTAGTTCAATTGAATCACTTAAGCTAAAGGAATAATATTGAAAATAATGAAGATAAATCAGAGATTTATCATACATCATCAACGAATGGACACTTTCGCCACCGGCATACCATGGCTACCCTCCTTGGTCGTATGGTAGAATCTTTCCACCTTATGATTTTTATTACTATTTATACATCATATAGTACATTAAAAATGGGGAGAATTATTTTTCAAAATTTAAATTAATTTTCAGAGGAGAAACTTATTAAGGGGGAGAATTTAAAAAAATGGATGAAGCATTTTGTATTTTTGAAATGGGAAGAAATTTTATTTTCAAAGAAAAGCTTTTTAAATGAAATCTTTTTTGATATGTCATAAAGAGCATAGGACATAGAGATGTTAATCTCCAATTTTTGTTTCCTTGTCATAATCAAAAAAAGGTAGAATATTAGTATCTTGATTGCATATTGATTGTATCATTATTTTGATGATAACATATCTCTGTGAGTACAGATGGTTCTATAGATTTCATGACATGTATGCTCCAACTTTAAAGCACAAAAGTTATAGACAAGTTGAAAGTCGTGGACAAAGTAAAGAAGAAGAAAGGAAACTTTGTAATAGGCATATATAAAAAGTCGCATATATATATATATATATGCATGTATATCATGTAGGCATATTAAGTCAAAGCCATATTAATCGATCAACATTCCTGCTCAGGTCGATCAACGTAATTGACATGATCGACCATCATCGATCGATCAACCCACTTGACTTGATCGATCATACTTGATCGATCGGTCACTTTCCATGATTGACCATAATTTGAGTTCAACCTCCCAACAGCTATTAGATGATCCATCGCCTTGATCTACACCATCAATTAAATTGAGATGATAGGTCACCTTCTTTATATTATTGACTATATGTATCAACTGTTGATGATTTCTTTCTGTATTTGTTTCCAACTGTTATTATTTTTAATGACAATCTCACACCACTATAAATAGAACCCTAGACCTTTTGTTGAGAACACATATTCCAAGGCACAGCTCCCCTCTCTCGCAAAGCTCTATTCGAGGTCGTCTCTCTCTTGCTCTCTACTTCAAGTTCATATCTTGAAAGCAGACATCTACATGCTCGTTTTGCAATTCAATTATCTATTACAAAGTGCATTTTCTTAGCTTCATTATTCCATTTCATATTTATATTTGAGGCATTCTAGATTATTGTAATCTTTACTTTACTGGTATATTGTAACACTTGCTATTTGATCGATTGTGTACAAAGAGCTTGGTGTTTGATCCAAGTTGTGGGAAAGACTTTAGTGTGTGATACAAAGCACTTGTAAATAGTTGAGTTATATGTGGGGAAATAACTCAAATAGTGGAATGGTTGATTGACTCGATCAATCAAAAATCTTAAGTGAAGGGGCTTAGGTCGTGGTTTTTACCTAGCATGGTTTCCATGTGAAAATACTCGTCTCTTGTAGTTGTTCTTTTTCTGTGGATTGATTGCTTAAATCTGTAGTGATTATTATATGTGTTATCTATTTATTGGCCATAACATTTTGTTTAGCGATATATAATAACTCATATTTTGTAGTGGTAGATTCTCTAACACTTATAAATTACTCTCATAATCATCACAATTGTTTAGATCATTCAAGATGATGTTTTCCTCATCTTTTATATGCCACTCATCTCTCTTTTACTTCTTTCCTATGGTTGGGACATAATACATCTGTTCAACTTGAAAGCTGAGAACAAAGGGCTCAAGTTTATAAATATATTTTTAGGGGAAAACATCAATGATGTAGTTACATGGTCAACAACCACACCTCATTGTGGATCGTATCGGTCACAAGAAAATAGAAAGGCCTTGTTTCGAGTTGCCAGGTAATATACAAGTTCAAGCACTTCTTTAAGTATCTTGTAATAGTTCAACCTATCCTCCCTATAACAATATACCTTTACCATTACCCTTGAATTGAACATAGTCAAGCTCTTGCTTGTATCCAAGCAATGAAATCTTACACCCATTTGCGAAAAAATCATCGTATGGTATAACCATGTGTTTGGGACCAAGTGCAAAATTGTTCATAATCTTGTAGGTATGGTAGGTCATATAGATCAAATTCACGAAGGACCAAAGAGTGAAAGCTTTCCTAAATTCATCGACCACCTTATCACAGGTAAACATAGGATTTTCCATCACTATCTTACTCCTATATTCCGTACAATAGTACACAGTAATATTAGACAAATTGTTACTACAATATGACAAGTAATATAATGTGAATTATATACTCTCTAAAGATTTTACTTCCTTTGAGTAATCAAGGATGTCTACCTCAACAACTTCCTTTTCATGTGTGTTCATCATGTGTGGCCTTCCTTTTTTAAAAGAGTGACCACTTAATCATAAAACAAGAAGGATGTTTTGCCTTCGTTCACAGCGGACTCATTTCACCCAGGGTGGTTGTCAGCCATTTCATTTTCATCCTCATCGGACAAGTATCTAGAACAAAAGTTGACCACCACTTCAAAAATGTATTGACGACAAATTAAGCATTCGACCTTATTTTTATTATGTGCCTTCGGCTTAGAAAAAATACACCTATATGTAAGTGAATTAGGCTAATCAGACAAATTAGCAACCAACTACATAATAAAATTTGATCAAAAGATTGAGCACCTTTCAAATAGATGCTTCCACCGCTACTTAACCAGAGTCACTAATATAACCCTTTCTGCATGGGTGTATAGCCACAACATTTCTAGTGTATTTATTCACCAGTTTACACACGCATAGACAAATTATCTTCCCATCAAGATCAAAAAACCAAGCGCTCGTGCATCCAACCCCCTTGCAGATTCATTATTACACCTATAACGGAACCATAAAAAGAAGGGATATTTATACCCATAACCCTGAGTAGTTTTGTAATTACCCCAGAAACCCTTGATAATCATGAATTACACCCAGGACCATCAATAATGCTTAACTCTTACACCCATAGTCCCATGTTAAATTCCATCCAATAACTAAGACAGTATCCGTCAAATATTTTACATTTAAACCCTTTAAGTTCTTATTATTTACAAATGAGTCCATTCCCCTTCCTCCCCCCTCCTCCAGCACTCACCTCATCCTCTGCGCCCTCCTCCTTTGTCGTCGTCACAGTCGCCACTACATCAACAATCCCTTCCCCCTCCACTCCCTCTTCATGTCCCTCCTCTCTGCCACCAACTTATATGACCCCCTCCTATCATGTGTCGTCGAGATCTGCAACTCCCTATGACTCTAGCGTCGCCCCTCCGCCGCCACTCCCCCCCTCCTTTGGCTCTCCTGCTTCCCCCCTTCACCTGCCCTGCCGACCGCGTCTTCTTATGGTTCTACGCCTTCTAACTCTCTCGCCTCCTCGCCATGATCCTCCATTCCTCCGTCGCTGCCCTGCTCTCCTGCCCCTCCACCGTCATTGTTGCCTTCTTTTGGCTCGAGTTCGTGCAGCCCTTCCAGGTTCCCACAATCCTCGCCACGACGGGCATCGAGGTCATCATGCATGTGTATAGGTTCCTCGACGGTGTCGGGGTGTGGCGAGGACGCTGGGAGGGAGGAAGGGGAGGATGAGGAGGTCGGTGCGAGGGGAGGCGGCATGGGCTGGAGGAGGAAGGGGGAGGAGTGGGCTGGAAGAGGAAGGGAAGGGGAGGAGCAGCTCGCCTCCAAGATCAGTTTGCTACCATATGTTCTTCCATCGCACGCCCTTGTATACATAAGTTATCCCTGTTCCATTGGGTTGCATCATGAATCTCATCTTGGTTCTGTTCATGTATGTGAAATTGAGGTTCAGTTTGTTGGTCTCGACGGGATTGACTGTTAGGTGGAACCCGTACTCGAACAGAGGCCTCATCCGATCAACTCCATTGAAGCCATCTACAATCCACAGCCCCGAATGCCATCGAATGCGATCGGAGGACTTGTCGACCATCACGAGCTGTCGTGCAGCTCGAGGATCGAGCCCGGGGGGTGTATTGTCGTTCACGAGGTCAGCCGTACTCATCCAGGATGTGAAGTACGTGATGTTCTTTGTGACACGATCAAGTGAAATTTTCATTCCCGGGAGAAGGGTGTCCCATACGGATGCCAAACCAGTCGACCATGCATTCTTCTCGCTGCCATCTTCCAGTCGCACGATGAGATTGTCATCTCGGGAGAGCTCGATTTGGATGGATGAGTTCCAGAAGGGGGCATCGCAGTTGGTGATCCATACGATGGCCTGGGAGGTGATGTTTGGTACCATATGCCAAGGTAGACGTGGTTCATCCAGTGGGAAGCATGGAAGAAGCCGAACTCGAATATCTTTCTAGTGGAGACAAGGGCGGCGTTGGCGGTGAGGGTATCGTCGGAGTGTAATGTGTCAGTTGCGGAGGAATAAGATGGAAAGGGCATGAGAAGGAAGAGGAGGATAGGGGAGAGGCTACCAACCAGGACGATGGTGATGGTGATCGCCAGGGGGTGGGCTGGAGGAGGAAGGGGAGGTGGTCGGTGGGGGATGAGCTGGAGGAGGAAGGGGAGGGAGGAGGAAGGGGAGGTGGTTGACGGTAAGGGAGTGCTGGAGGAAGAAGGGTTAAATTATGTTTCTTTTTCTTTTTCTTAACTTTGGGTTAACTTCGACCTTTAGATCATGAATTGGTTAGATTAACTCAATCCTCTTGTTGACTTATTGAACTAAACTAATGGAAGGTTATGGATGTAAAACAACGCACTTATTCGGGGTCTTGGGTGTAATTCGTGATTATCGAGGGTTCATGGGGTAATTACGAAACTACTCAAGGTTGAGTGTAAATTTCCCTAAAAAGAATGTTAAGTATAAGATTTGCAATTACTACAAAGACAATGACTTTAGAGCTAGCACCCACACACGCACGCCCACACACCGATGCACAGACGCACACACATTGTACATGGTGCTATATTAATATTTAATAGCCGATATTTAGTATTAATAATACAGTGATGTAGAATCACATATCTGTGACATACAGGAATCGACAATTATTTTCTTTAATTCAGTTGGAAAATTTTGTTTCTAATCTATTTTAATTCATCTTTTTTTATTCTAATTTATTATTATTATTATATTGATGTTCTTGAAAAAAATATATGTTGTTGTGCTCATTTGCTAGTTTGCTTTGATTTCCAATATAGCTTAGCACTTTTGTTTTCACATGATATGCTATGCAATGTAATATGAAGCTTATGCACTAATTACACGTCCTTTGTCTCCAAGTTGGTATCATTCGAATTCCATCATTTCCTTTCTAATAGCTCTAAGCAGTCAGTAGTCAACAATTAGCATCGACAATAGCACTATATGCCATAAATGTGTATTTTTGATAAGATAAATACACCTCGTTTTTCCATATAAATTTATACGTATGTCATTTATTGTCTTAAGAACTAGAATAATCCTACCAAGGGGGAAAATCAGTTTCTGAACCATTTTCACATATTGATATAGTCAATATATCCAAATGTATCCCCGCTATATAACATTTTCGGGATTACTGATACAATATACATGTCTTGAACCTTGCCTAGGTCTCCACATCCATCCGTCAAGATCGGGAGACCTTACTTTATTGGAGCCACACAACATCACAAGACAAGGGTCCAAATGGATATAAGAATCCAAACTAAAAGAGATTCAATACTTTAACACTGGTTGACTGCAGTATAGCGCAATCATCCCCTCATACCCGATCTAAGGTACAGCAATAGAAAAGTAGATATTGGAGTTTTTTTATCATATAAACGCAGCTTACGTAACCTTGAGCCCTAACCCAATGAAAATTTAGAAGAAAAAGAACATCCAAGTGGTATCAAAATTTCCAATACGTAAACGAAGCCAGTACTCATAGATTTAATGATAACCATTTTACAGAGGAAAAAGGACAAATTTCCAGTACCTGTTGGGATGTGGGGGATTGTTTTCATGATTTTGACCACGAACAATGATATGCATACATTGCTTGATTGTATATTGCACAAACTGATAAAAACTCAATATAAATAAAAGTATATTTAACAAAATTGCATCAAGGCCCAATCTAAAACATGTAGGATCCCCTAGTTCCAGCTACAAATTAGACAAGTTTCAGTTCCGAACCATAGATTTGCATATACCCAGAACGTGCATCATGTTCATGCTTGTTTAAAGGATATTCCATTTTTGCTCAAGCGCCTCACAGATCCGGTTTATGCAGCAAGCAGCGCTAAGAGGGAAACCAGAAACTGCAAAAGAAACAACTAATTACGAATTGATGATACTGATGACGATGGAATTAACAGGTGGATTAATAAGAAAAATATCAGATCTGACACTACGATTAATAAATACAATCCGATTGAGAACAGTGATGTCTGAGTTTCTTCAAACACATTAAATGACGACCTCTATCAGGTCAATATAAGCGTCCAACCTAGTTTTAGACAGCTACCCCCGAGCACTCATCCCACCTGAAAATCCCATTTGATATGGTTGTAGCAGCTTGCTCCTACAACAAAGAGCCAACTTTTACCTCTTTTGGAGATTTTCTTGTTTGGAGAACTAAAGGATTAACATCCATCCCCGTGAAAGCATGAACAGCCCATGCGACAAATCACAGTTGGGACTGTCGGACTTTGTTAATCGGCTTGAAAATCACAACTTACATACACTTCCATTCAAAAATCAATCAATGCACTGATGTCCTCCGTTAAGAATTGTTGGATTTCTTACCCATCCCAAAACTTGTGAATAATGAGATAATGATGCCAATACTTGTGCTTCAATAATGATGGCATCAAACTCAAAATCATAAGTAGAATAGCAGGCTGCAGATAGCCCCATGGTCATCATCCCATACCGTAGTAGGAGAGCAGACCGGCGTGAGGAAATCGAGAGTTCTGGTGCAGTTGATAAGTGCTTTAGGGATAGGAACTTTCTCGTATCAATTCGTCAAATGGTCCAAAAATTGGGAATCTACTAGAGAATTTTTGTTTTAATGTATATCACAGAGATGAAATGACCTCCTTGGGCTTTGTATTTCTACATGAATTAATTGTATTAAGCTACTAAAGCAATCACATGAAGATATCCATAAATAATGGTACATCTAATGACCGTTTTTTACTTTAGTCCATTAACTCCCGCTACAAAATAAACATTAAGTCGATACTGGCTGATGTAATCAATAGTGCATATTAATAGAAACATACCTGCTATGGAATCATCCACATAATCTGGTTCAATTTTTCCATGAGCCATGGCACCAACCTGGTAAGAGATAAAAGATGAACTAAGTGAATAAGTATATAAATTAAATTTATAAAACATGAAAGATGCAATTTTTAGCATACCACAAATACAAGAGGGGTGTCGTCACTAGCAGCGGCAACATAGTTCGGCATTTTAACCAATTTCTCCGAGCTGTATGAGAGGCCTACAGCATCAATAAGACCACTTAGACCATGTATTTTACTATATATAGGCTACTTGTAATTTAAAAACTATATAATAGTGTAATCCATACAGATAAAATGAAGGAAAAGTAGACGTATGTTTTAAATGAAAAGAAATTTACTGCAGGAGAAACACCAACCTATCTTGCGGGCATTTACAGGTAGGTGCCTAGTCACTGGATTTTTTATCATGCGAAAGAGATTATCCCGCTTTCCAGCAGCATGTATACGCTTTTCGCTCTTCAGTTGATCTGATTAGATTATAATACTCTAGCAAACTTCAGAAGAAGATAAGACATCAATCAATGGAGCGCAAAGATGATGGAATAAGCTCATCAACTTACGCATAAGACCGGAAAACCGTTTATACGTTCGGGGTAGACGAACATAAGGTTTAACTTCAAAAAGCTCTCCATCATCTGTCTTCACGTATAATCCCTGCAATCTTCCGGCCTTGGTAAGTGGACGATCCAATATGGCAAGTAGAGCCTGGGTACAATGTAGCTTTGGCCGTTAATATGACCTACTACTAAATCAATAGTTCAAAAGTATACAACAATAATTATATGAACAGAAAGTTGACTATAAAATGTTTTTTTTGGAAAAAATCATGTGGTGCACATCAGAAGATGCACCCCCTACCTCATATTTTAATTATATGTAAATAAGGTAATTGTTATAAAATATGAAGAATGCGGAAGCGAACATGGAAAAGATAAAGAACAAAATAAGAACGCGGGATTTTAACGTGGAACCCTACTCCGTGAGGAGCGGGATGAAACCACGGGAGAAGCCCTCAAAGGGGCATATGCTTCATTGTTTTTTCTCAATGAGTACAGGAGGTCTGGGGCTCCTTATATAGCCTTCCCAGAGCCTCCAAGTCCCACCATTGGGCGGTATGGGACTAAACACAGGACGGGGTAAATGGATCTTCTCCAGGATCCATTTACCCTGCTACAACTCAATAGGTGCACTACCAAATACTCCAACACTCCCCCTCAAGCTGGAGCATGCAATGCTCAGCTTGGACAAACAAACAGAAAGAAACTCAACTCACGCTACAGGACACTACGGACAATATCAACCCAACGCGCACATGCTGCAGTCGAGGACGTTGCTTCTCATGCCGTGCAGGTGAGGAGGACGAACGGGCTGGAGTGTGAGTCAACTGAAGACTCGGAATCTGACCATCGAGTCTGAAACTGCACCTGAAGTCTTCTCGTTGGAGAACTGGGTCTCTCCCATCTGGCTCAGAGAATGGTGCACTGCTCTGGTGTACCTATGATACCACATGAAAACCCTTGCCCTCAATGGCATAGGGAATGGTCCTCTGCTCTGGAGTCCCTATGGCTCACATGAAAACTCTGGCCTGAACATCAACAAGAATGATGGGGACCTCGAACTGATGATGGCAACGTACGCTCATCTGAAAATGACCGCACACTCGTGCGTGCCTGAAACTGGACTCGGAAAACAATCGTCGAGTCTGAAACTGGAATGTAGAGTCTGATCATCTGGACGGTCTGGAGACTGGCATCTGAATCTGAAATCTGGAACACAACATGTGACTCTACATATTCTCCCCCTTTCTCCCATACTTGTCGGAAAACATGGACGTTGACCAAGTTGGGAGAAGACAACAATGATGAACATTCAAAACTTGCGGCTTTTGTCATCTTTTTTAAATAGCCGCCATGATTTTTTTTTAAACATAAGCCGATCAATTTTTTTATACGGCTTTTCTTGCATTTTTTTCCTTTTTTTTGTCTTTTTTTTAAAATGCGTACGGTTTTTTTTCGTGTACGCGCCTTTTTTTTTCAAGAAAACTCCTCTTCTCTCTCTTTTTTTTTCTTTCTTCCTTTTTTTTAATACAATGTATGACCCAATTGGGTCTGATCTCACCATCTCTTTTTTTTTAAATGACAGATTTCGGCCCACTTGGGCTCTACAGTAAACAAAACACAATTTTTTTTAAACGGGCCACGAGACCTAGGGTTCCCATTGGGGAACCCTCTCTTTAACGCCTGCCGCCCCCTTGGGGGTTTTCTCTTGATGCCACCGCCGCTCCATCGCCTGCGAGATGAGGGGGCGATGCGACCTGCCTGGTGCGCCCCTGGCGTCGCCTGGGGGCTCGAGCGCCGCGCATTCAATCTGGGAGGTGCCGCCTGGGCAGCTGTGGTTGCGTGCCTGTGCACACGACAGGAGGGGTGCGCGCCGATGAAGGCTGAAGGATGATGAGGCGCTGGGGCCGGGCCTGCGGAAGCGTGGAGGCAGGAAGGGACGCCGCTGGGCGGTGCGGGCTTCACGGCGGAGATGAGGACGCGTCGCTGGAGGACGCGCCTCTGGAAGATGCGACTGGAGGAGGCATCACCTGCTCAAGCGAGCGCGCGCACCAGCGCGAGCGGGCGCCTGCGCGCGATGGAGTCCCTGCCTTTGAAACAGAGAAGAAGGGGCCGCTGATGGGGTGCGATGGTTTCTTCAAAGGGTTCTTTGGTGTCGCCGAATACTAGAGCCGCGCGTAGACTTGCAGGGTGGCCTTCGCGCACCTGGAGAGATGAGGGAGGTCACAGTGGCTGCGCGCGTGGGAGCTCTCTCTTGGATGGAGCGCCGCCGCAAGAACTGGATGATCTGGAGATGGGCAGCGCAACCTTGCTGATGCGGCTGCTGCCGCTTCGGAGATGCACGAACATGGATTAGGGTTTCACGAAGAAACCCTAGAACAAAATTCAACTTCTTGATAAAGAATCCCGAAGAAAAATAATAATAAAGAACTTGAAATCCTCGAGAATCGACCCGCTCTGATACCATGTTATAAAATATGAAGAATGCGGAAGCGAACATGGAAAAGATAAAGAACAAAATAAGAACGCGGGATTTTAACGTGGAACCCTACTCCGTGAGGAGCGGGATGAAACCACGGGAGAAGCCCTCAAAGGGGCATATGCTTCATTGTTTTTTCTCAATGAGTACAAAAGGTCTGGGGCTCCTTATATAGCCTTCCCAGAGCCTCCAAGTCCCACCATTGGGCGGTATGGGACTAAACACAGGATGGGGTAAATGGATCTTCTCCAGGATCCATTTACCCTGCTACAACTCAATAGGTGCACTACCAAATACTCCAACAGTAATGTTGGGAAAAATCGAAGAGTTTATTCTTGGGAAGCCTAGGCTCTCTTATATAGAGAGATCTATAGGTAAATTACACGAGAAGGACATAAAGAAATAAAATAAAGAAACGATACAGAAACATAGATATATCTCTACACTTCCCCTTAAGATGGAGCATAGAAGTCAATCATGCACGGCTTGGAAGAACACTTCCGAAACGGTCCTCTGAGCAAAGCCTTAGTAAAAATGTCTGCTATTTGATCTCTTGAACTGACCTGAGAAGTAGAAACCAAGCCCCTTTGAATCATGTCTCAAGTATAATGGCAATCTACCTCGATATGCTTCGTTCTTTCATGGAATGGAGGATTAAATGTGCTAAGCCTTCTCCCACTATAAGTAGGGTCGGCTACATGGATTCTTGCTCAAATCCATGTTGAAAGATTCGACTATTTTTTACGCTGGTCGTCGACTACCTAACGCAACCCCTGCAAGAGTGGGATTTGAACCCTGGTCTTTTGTGTGGTAGACACACTGTACTACCACTAGACAATGGAATGGAGGATTGTTTGCAATAAATAGGGCAACATGATTATCGCATTGTAACAGCATGGGTAGAGGTACGTCTATATGCAAATCTGCTAGCACGGCTCAAACTCATATCATCCCGCTGCTTGCTTGTGTCATAGCCCTATATTCAGATTCATCACTTGACCTAGCAACAACCGTTTGTTTCTTGCTTTTCCAAGAAACAAGAGAACTGTCAACGAACACCACGAAGCCCGACGTGGACTTCCTGTCCTTAGGACACCCTGTATAGTCAGCATCAGCACATGCAGAAATCGAAATAGTTGCTCTTATCCTGAATAGTAGTCTTGCACCTGGAGAAGATTTTAGATACGTCAATATCATATATATAGCATCCATGTGTACCTGTCGGGGTTACTCCATGAACTAACTCGCTCGATTCACTGCAAAAGAGATATCAGGTCTAGTGATAGTAACATAGAGAAGCTTTCCCATCAACTCTCTATATCTCCTCATGTCAACCTCATTTGTATCATCGTCATACAACCTCATGCTAGGATCCATCAGCGTAGTAGAGGGTCGACACTCAATCATGCATGCCTCAACAAGCAAGTCTGTAACATACTTCCTTTGGGTCATCACAAGACCATGTGTATTCCCGGCAAACTCTAACCCTAAGAAATACCTTAGGGTGCCAAGACCCTTGCTAACAAATTGACGACCCAAAAATTCTTTTGTCTTATGTATCCCATGCACACCATCTCCTGTAACAAGTATATCATCAACATAAACCATCATAGCAACGATACCTCTGGGTGTTTTCTGCACAAACAGTGAATGATCTGCATTCGACCTCTTAAACTCCTGCCTTTCAATCAGATCTGAGAGCTTCTGAAACCATGCCCCTGGACTCTGCTTAAGACCATATATTTCTTTATGAAGTCTACAAACCTGTTGACACTCCTTTTCAGCAGCAAACTCCGGAGGCTGCTGCATGTAGACTTCCTCCTGGAGATCTCCATACAAAAACGCATTTTTAACAATGGCCTCAAATTTCAGCGAAATTCGGTCGAATTTCTGTCGAATATCGATATCCAGTCGAAATCAAAATTCGACCGAAATGACCGAAATATGGGGTCCTAGTACAAAAAATGACCGAAATGACCAAAATTTCGGTCGAAATTCCATCGAAATTCTGTTTTGGTCGATACCGAAATGGTGACCGAAACCGACATTTAAGGCCTTGTTTTTAACATTTAGTTGATATAAAAGTCAATCACGTACCACGGCTACTGAAAGGACACGTAGAGTGGAGTGACGAGCAACAGGAGAGAACGTGTCCAGATAGTCTACTCCACAAGTCTGTGCAAATCCCCGTGCCACCAATCTTGCCTTGTAGCGATCAAGACTCCCATCTGCATGATATTTAACAGTAAACACCCATTTGCAACACACAACAGATGCATCATTAGGAGCAGATACCAAGGATCATGTATCACGTGATCGTAGAGCGGCCATATCTTCTTCCATAGCTAGACGCCAATGACTATCCTTGAAAGCCTCCTGATAATTCCGTGGAATTTCCATGGCAGATAGGGCAACAGCAAATCTCTGGAACTCCCATGTCAGACGATGAAAGGAGACCTGTGAAGCAAGGGGATGTGAAGTGCAGGTATGCTTATGTTTTCGAATTGCAAAGGGTATATCCAGGTCATTGGGACCCTTATGTAGATGTGTACCAATGTCCTGCAATGGTTTCTGCACAGATGTATCTCCATACCCATCGTTAGAAACATTGTAATCAAAACAAACCTGGGACGTGCTGGATGACAAGCGATGACCATGAGCAGAGGCAGGTCGACGGTATAGAATTTTGGCAATGGTGGAACAATGGGCCATGTGGCTAGGTAAGAGAATGTGAAGGAGGAGGTGGTGGAGGTGGAGGTGGTGGCGTAACAGGTGGAGGCGGTGTCATACTAGTAGGAGAAGGTAGCATGTAGACCTCATCATCAGAGTTTGATGAAGCCAGCATGTTACCTGTAGGAGAGAAATACATCACATACTCAAAAAAGGTGACACCCGTGCTAATATAATATTTCATGCGCAAAGGATCGATATCCCTTCTGAGTCCTGGAGTACTCGACAAACACACATTTGACAGTTCTATGAGAGAGCTTGTCAAGACCTGGAGTCAATTGGTGAACAAAGGTGACAGAGCCAAAAATACGAGTGAGTGAGAACAACTCCTTTGGGAACGCCATGGAGAAAGGAATTTTCTCATCCAAAACGGATGAGGACATGTGATTCACTAGATAACATGTCGTAGGAACCGCATCACAACAAAAAGAATATGGGGCACGACTCTGAATGAGAAGAGTCCGAGTGACATTAAGTAGATGGCGATGCTTTCTCTCGCAACACCATTCTGCTGAGAAGGGTAAGCACATGTTTAGTGAATAATGCCACGAGATGAAAAGAAATGTGAGAGAATACGGGTACAAAATTCCAAAGCACTATCAATTCTCACAAATTTTACTAAAGAAGAGAAACATTCCGTACTTCACTGATAAAATTATTGATCACATCCCCAGCTTCAGATTTATTCTTTAATAAAAAGACCCATGACAAACGAGAATAATCAACAACAAGATAAAACATGTGTCATGGTGATCAGGAACACGACTCGGACCACAAATATCAACGTAAAATAACTCAAAAGGGACCTATTGCTCCGACCCTGATGACTAGGAAAAGCCGAGCGATGATGGTATCCCAACTAACACGCCTCGAACTGGAAGGATGAACACGGTGAAATCTGCGGTAAAATATGACAAATCTTCTGAAGAGGGAGGTGACCAAAACAGAGGTGCCAAGTGAAGGGAGAGACCGGTCCTGTTGATGAGAGGAGAGGCATGCATAGGGAATTTGGACCAGGCGATAGAGACTGCCCTGATCACGACCACAACAATCACCCTGCCCATAAGAATGTCCTGAAAAACAAGAGATGATGGGTCAAAAATAGCCCAGCAATGCAAATCCTTCGTAATCTAACTAATAGATAACAAATTCATGGAAAAATCAGGAGCATGTAGCACATTCTGCAGACGCATTGAGGGCGTCAAACTAATCTCCCCGTGTCCTGTGATCGGGGAAGAGTCCCATCGGCTATCACAACAGTTCTCCCTGGAGAAACCTGTCTATACGCTATAAGTTGATCTATGTCTCCACGTATACGATGTATCACTCCGGAGTCCATAATCCACTCTGTAATCTCAGATCCATGACAAGAAGTAAAAGCATAGTTACTACCTGAGGTACTAGCAGAGGTACTGGCTGAGGCAGAAGTTGTTGCATCTGAGTGGCCTCTTGAAGATGGTGAAGAAGTAGGTGGCATAATATCCCTCAGTCTGGCTACGAGGTCATCAAACCTCTGATCTGAAGTGGATATAACCGATGACTCAAAATTCGCCCTACTCGGGCTGATGCAGGAAAACCATGCTTGGAGTAACATGTATCCTCTATATGTCCAGGACGATGCCAGTACGTGCAGGGTTGACGAATGCAACTTCATCTACCACGAGGTTCACGTCTACGAAAATGAGAGGAGCCTCCTCTACCTCGAGAGGTCGCCACCGCTGAAGAGGTCTGACTAGAGGCAGTCGAAGGAACAGTAATCCTGTTGAGTCAGCGAAATGCTTCCTTTATGAGAGGAATAGTGGCATCTGCTAAAATCTAGGAACGGGCAGCCTTATACTCAGGATCAAGGGCTGCAAGGAAAACACCAGCCATGGTGGCATTCTGATACATCTACTGTTGTTCTGGAGTGGATGTCAGTGGCATAAAGCTATGGAGCTTCTCAAACATCCCCCGCATGGATGTACACAAAGAGTGAAGTGGACGTTTGTTCTGCTTGATGGTGAAGATATCATGTTGAAGTTGCAGAATCTTCGTCTCGTTCCTCGCCTGAGAGTAAAGGGTTGTGAGGATGTCCCACATCGCCTTGGCGGTGGGCTTATGTAACACATCATTGGCGATCTCTATCGTCAATGTCCCAGAAAGCCAAACCTTAGCATACGCATCATCAGCCTCCCACAATGCATTGACCTCAGTTTTCTCAACTGACTCCTCCTCAGTAAGAATATGTTTCTTACAAGTAGATTTCATAAGGCTCATGAACTACATGGCCCAGAGCTCGTGGTTCGTCCCATCCATCTTGACAATAGGCGCTGGTCTCTGAAAGCGCATGTGAAAGGGATATCGATCTTGTTCTCTGAGATCTTGCCGAATAACGAAAACTAGGGTTTTGTAGACCAATAGATAGATGTCTACACAGACATATGAGGATGTGAATGCATATGTAGACATGCAATCAAATTCATCAACCCAAGCTAACCTCGATACAAGTGGAGAAGGGCGTAGGCTAACGGCAGCAGGGGTCGGGCGACGACTGGGGCCTGGTAGCGGCCGACAGTGGCTTGGGGGCCTGACGACGGTGGTTGGCAACCGAGAGACAGAAGCCAGCATGACGGACGACCGAGAAGGGAACATGGGTCGGCGGTAGCCGCTTGCCGAGAGAAGAAGGCAGTGGTGGCGCCTAAAGGAGAAGAGAGAAGGGGCAGCGGGCGTGGTTAGTGTTGGGAGAAAAATGAATCATACTCATAGAAGAGACCGAGGGCTCTCTTATATAGGAAAAAAGCCCTTGGATTAAGTACATGGTAAGTGCATCAAGAAAGCATAAAACATAAATGATACTGAGAGATACATTTATCTCAACACTCTCCCTCAAGCTGGAGCATATATATCTATCATGCTCAGCTTGGAGCAACACCTCTGAAATGGACCTCTAGCTAGGGCCTTGGTGAAGATGTTTGTCGTCTGATCTCCAATGGAAACATGCGAGGTAGATATGAGACCTTTCTAGATTATATCTCTAGTGTAATGACAATCCACCTCTATATGCTTTGTTCGTTCATGAAAAGCAGGATTATTGGCAATAAATAGTGCAACTTGATTATCACATAAAAGTTTCATAGGAAGAGGAACCTCAATAATAAGGTCAGTCAATACAGATCTAACCCACATCACCTCTGCACTCCCCTGTGCCATGGCACTGTATTCAGATTCTGCACTTGATCTAGCCACCACTGTTTGCTTCTTGCTTTCCATGAAACAAGTGAGCTCCCGACAAAAACAGCAAAGCCCGAAGTAGACTTTCTGTCTCTGGGGCAACCTGCACAATCTGCATCTGCACAAGCTGTCACCTCAAGAGATGTATCCATGTTGAATATAAGACCCGAGCCATGTGAGGTCTTCAAATATCTCAAGATCATATGGACAGCATCCATATGCACCTTTCTAGGTTGCTCCATGAACTGGCTAACTTTGCTCACTGCAAAAACTATATCCGGTCTGGCGATAGTGACGTATAAAAGCTTCCCAACCAGAACTCTATATCTCCTATTGTCTACCTCCTCAGTGTCATCATATAATCTCGTACTCAGATCCATAGGGGTAGTAGCAGACTTGCACCCTGTCATACCTATTTCAGAAAGAAGATCCATCACAAACTTCCTCTAGGTCATCACAAGACCACGCTGGTTCCTGGCGAACTCGAACACAAGGAAGTATCGAAGAGTGTCAAGGTCCTTAGTCACAAACTGTTGACCTAGGAACTCCTTGGCAGCCTGAATACCTTGTTCATCATCCCTTGTGACAACAATATCATCCACATAAACAAGAATAGCAATAGTACCTCTTTGTGTCCTCTGAACAAAAAGTGAGTGGTCCGCGGTAGACCGCACAAACCCCTTGTTGCTCTATCAACTCCGATAGCTTCGGGTACCAAGCTCTCGAACTTTGCTTCGGGCCATAAATCGCCTTATGGAGCCTGCACACCTTCTGGGACTCCCCCTCAGTAGCAAACCCTGGTGGTTGCCGCATATATACTTCCTCGTGTAGGTCCCCGTATAGAAAGGCATTCTTCACATCAAGTTGGTAAAGAGGCCAGTCCTGTGAAACAGCAACGGATAGAAGAATGTGTAGTGTCGAGTGTCTGGCCACAGGAGAAAAGGTATTATGATAGTCCACCCCATAGGTTTGGGTGAACCCACGTGCCACAAGTCTTGTCTTGTAGCAGTCTACACAGCCATCTGCCATTTGCTTTACTATAAATATCCATTTGTAGCTCACAACAGAGTTACCTTGTGGAGCATAGACAATGCTCCATGTTCCACACGACAGCAAAGCTGCCATCCTCTTCGATTGCAAGTCGCCACTTGATGTCCTGTAACGCCTCATGATATATACGTGGGATAGTAACAGCAGAGAGTCCCACTACAAACTTCTTGTACTCCTCTGAAAGATGATCCAAAAAAACATGCAGCAAGAGGATACGTGGGACATTGGCGACGAGGATTCCTTAGGGCAATAGGTATCTCAAGATCATCAGTCTCTCTATTCCCTGGAATCAACTCGTCATGTGTATCATTCAAAACTCCAATGGCATCAATAGAAACAATGTGTCCATGACATACCTGAGGCGTGGTGGATGATGTGGATGGCGCGTGAGCAGAGGGGCGAGTAGAAGACCTGCGAGTGTATGGTGTAAGCACTTGGATTGGGTAGACGGAGGTGGGGGTGGTGGGGGTGGTGGAGGTGGTGGAGACTAAGGTGCAGCATGAGGGTCATATGGTGGAGAAGACGGAGGTGGAGGAACAACAGCATCCTCTCCAGAAGTAGCATTGGACAACATATCACCTGTAGGAGAGAAATACATAATAGACTCAAAAAATGTGACATCAGCACTCACATAATATCTTCATTCTACAAGATCAAAACATCTATACCCTTTTTGGGTACGAGAATAACCGATAAAAACACATTTGATAGCTCAAGGTAAAAGAGCTTGTCACGGCCAGGAGTGAAATTGTGGACAAAGGCCACAGATCCAAAGACTCTGGGAGTGAGAAAGAATAGTTCCTTCTCGGGAAATGCAATCAAGAAGGGAACCTTCTCTCCAAGAATAGTGGACGGCATGCGGTTCGCCAAGTAGCAAGCAGTCAGAACCGCATCCTCCCAGAACGAATGAGGGGTACGACTCTGGATCAATAGTGTTCTTATTACATCAAGAAGGTGACGATGTTTACGTTCAGCCACACCGTTCTGTTGAGAAGTATAATTGCAATAGGCCTGATGAACTATACCGAGAGACCTGAGAAATTCAGATAAATGTAATGTGGAAAACTCCAAAGCACTATCCGTACGAATAATTTCACATTAGCAGAGAAGATATTTTAGACTTCAATAAGAAAAGATTTAATGATAGCACCTGCTTGACTTATATTTTAACAAGAAAACCCAAGATAGTCTAGAATAATCATCCAAAGCAACCATATAAAAACGATGCCCCTGATGATCACGAACACGACTAGGATCCCAAATATCAAAATGAAACAACTCGAAGAACTGACTACTGTGACGACTCGGACGACTCGGAAAAGAAGAGCGATGGTGCTTCCCAAGCTGACAGGCTTCACAATCCAATGTAGTACGAGTAGATATCTGCGGTAGCACATGACACATCTTCTGGAGAGGAAGGTGGCAAAGCGAAGATGCCACATGAAAGGAGAAACAAATCATGAAGGAATAGTAGCAATCCCAGCACGTGGTATGGCAAGCTTATACAATCCTCTCTGCTCACGGCCATAATTGATGCGGATTGAAAATTTGTGCGTCGACGAAAAATAATTTTTTTGGTGGAAATAATTGGTAGAGAGGAAATAGAGGGATCGAGAAGAAGAATGCTCGTCGGGAACACGAGGGATTAGGGGAGGAGGAACGTGAAGATCGCGCGGGGAGGGAGAGAAGTTAGAAAGAGGGAGATAAGAGAATAAATCTCAATTTTATGAAATACTGAACTGTCTACATAAGTAGTCTACCATCCCTTTATATAGGAGGGATGAGATTACAAAAATAGAAATTCAACTAATTATCCTAAATAGACTCTAACCGACTAACCGACTAATTTGAAATTCAAATCTTTAACTAATTGAGATCACAGGCGATCCCGTTTATTTAATTAGAAATACGACGACTGAAATAAACGTAAATAAAATTAACGGATAAATTTAAATAAATATGTGGCATTATATTTCTGTTCCACGTTGCATCAACTCTCCTCCGCTTTTAAAAATTCGTCTCCCGACGAATTGTTGGATCTGCAGGCTTGGAAGTTGATAATTTCAAATCCGCGTTCTCGGTCATCCCCTGGAAGAATTGGTATGGAGCGAATGGCGGAATCCACACACGCGCGACACGGGCGTTGGTGACGTGGCCTTCGTGGTGGAAGAGCAGGTGTGGCGCATAGGCGGGCGTCCATCCGGATTTCATCCCGTTGACATGGTGTTCGAAGAACTGATGGGGCATCTTCATAATGATCAACTCGGCCCGTGGAGAGTCCATAGCGAAGCAATAGCACAAGGAGAGTAGAGGATGAGATGTGTCCAGGGAATTAAGCCATGGGGCCTTTAAATAGGTGAAACCCATGGTCCTAGTCCTATTTGGATAATAAGGAGGGTTCCCAGATTTCCTCTTTTCAGCACTCCTCTTTAAATATTTCTGCAACAGGGGGGTTGGTTGCAATTTTCGTACCCTTCAATTAAAATATCTTCTCTTAAAGGCCCACTATCTTTCCCTTTTATACAAAAGGTTTTAAACTTAGGTATGTTTTTGTAATTTTCTGAGATTGCTTCCCAAACCCTAATTCCACGGGATAGGCTCCTGGAGAAGGGGTCAAAAGTTCGAAGGAGGCCTCCTTCCTCTCCGCAATATGGGCGGCGCCAAATCCTAGGGTTCCGAGAGCTTCTGTGGCTTGGGCGTCGCCAGTAGCATCGGGTAGGACCGGTGATGTCCTGGTCGAGAGGGACAGCCATGGTGGGGAAGGGAGGGGCGACGGGGGTGGGAGGGTGGCCGGGGTGGTGAGGGTAACGATGGGCGGCGGTAAAAAGGTGGGGGGTGGGGGTACGGGCGAGCTGGGAAGAGGCCTTGGGACTAGGGTGGGCTTCAGAGAAGGGGCAAGGGTGGCGACAAGAGGGGGTATGGGGGATGGTTGGGGTATCGTAGGGGGTTCAGGGGCGGTGGAAAGCCACGACGGGGACAGGGGGTAATGGGGAGGCGGTTTGCTGGAGCGTGAGGGGGGGTTGTACGCGGGGATGGCGGCGACGAGGGGAGGCGGAGGCGCAGAGCTTTGCGTGGGGGAGAGGGTGCGGGCCTGTGAGGGGGCGATGGCGAGGGCGGGTAGCGGAGGAGGGGCGGTAGTGAAATCTGGGGCTGCGGGAAGAGCCGCTGGGGCTTCAGGGGAAATCGCGGGGGGCGGTGGGTGGGAGAGGCGTCGGCGGGGCTGGGGGCTTGGCTGGGGCTGCAGGTGCTGCGAGAAGGGGGCCCGAGGGTGCGAGGATGACAAGGCAGGGCTGCAGCGGGGCTGAAACCGTTGTCGGGGCGCTATCGTCGATGGTGGCTGATCTGAAGCGGCCTGGACTACGAGCAGTTCGTCGTTGTCGACGAGTTTTTCTTCATCACAAGTCTGGATAACGGCTTCGGTAGTGGACAACTTTGATAGGGCGGCGTACATAGCCTTGAACTCAGCCACTAGATCTTGACATTTGGCCTGGAAAATTTGGAACTTACGTTGTGTGTCCATGTCCTGGTTGTAAGCTTCTTCGGCTTGTCTTTTCCACTCCGACGAAGGATGGAGTTTTGTTGCATGTCGGCGCGAGTGCCTGGACGGATCGTCAGATCGTGAGGACGATCTGTAGGCCATGCTCTGATACCAATTGATGTGGATTGAAAATTTGTGCGTCGACGAAAAATAATTTTTTTGGTGGAAATAATTGGCAGAGAGGAAATAGAGGGATCGAGAAGAAGAATGCTCGTCGGGAACACGAGGGATTAGGGGAGGAGGAATGTGAAGATCACGCGGGGAGGGAGAGATGTTAGAAAGAGGGAGATAAGAGAATAAATCTCAATTTTATAAAATACTGAACTGTCTACATAAGTAGTCTACCATCCCTTTATATAGGAGGGATGAGATTACAAAAATAGAAATTCAACTAATTATCCTAGATAGACTCTAACCGACTAACCGACTAATTTGAAATTCAAATCTCTAACTAATTGAGATCATAGGCGATCCCGTTTATTTAATTAAAAATACGACGACTCAAATAAACGTAAATAAAATTAACGGATAAAATTAAATAAATATGCGGCCCTATATTTCTGTTCCACGCTGCATCAATGATCAATCACCCTGCCAGTTAATATGTCCTGAAACACTGAAGGAGAGAGATCAAAGTCTCAAAGATGGCACGGCAATGTAAATCTTTTGTAATTTAACTAATGGACAAAAGATTCATCTGACAATCTGGAGCATATAAGACATTCTGAAGATGCATAGAAGGAGCTAGAACAATCTCCCCTTGACCTAAAATGGGTAGTCGAACCCCATTAGTAATGACCACGGATCTTCCAGGTGGGATAGACTTGTATGAACTAAATTGTGTCCGATCTCCACACATATGATGTGACACTCCAGAATCCATAATCCAATCAGTCAAGTCTGAACTGCTACTACTAGTAAACGCATAAGGAATGCTTGATGAACTAGAGGACGCTCTGGCAGTAGCTGTTGCATCTATAGACCTTGGAGTCAGAGTCGTAGAAGTGCTCATCATCTCTCGAAGTCTGGAAACAATATCATCTAAACGTGTATTCGGAGTAGGCGCAGAAGAAGGTTCAGTCTGCTCAGCAACACGTGCAGACGCTGGATATCCATGCTTCTGAAATCATGTCTCCTCAGAATGACCAAGATGATGGCAATGGGAACAAGGACCACATTGTCAGTTTCCTCCTCGACCACGAGGTCCGCGACCACGAAACTGGGATGACCCCCCTCTGCCACGAATAGCTGCCATAGCAGGAGTCATCTGGGTCATAGTAGTGGATGTGGTAGTAATCCTACTCAATCGCTTGTAGACCTCCATCGGTGATATTGTCTCTCCGGCCAGAAGTTGAGTACGGGTTGCATCGTACTCGGAGTCAAGAGATGACAAGAAAGCTCCTGTCATTGTGGCATTCAGATATGCCTGCTGTTGTTCAGTGTTGATGGCAATAGGCATGAAGCTGTGTAGTCGCTCAAGCATGCCTCTCATATGAGAGAAGTGTGCGTGGAGCGGTAGACCATTTTGTTTGGTCGAGAAAATGTCGAACTGCAGTTGAAGAATTTTGCTCTCATTCTTTGTCCGCCCGTATGTGTCTGCTAATATATCCCACATAGCCTTTGCAGTTGGCTGATTAACAATATCATTAGCAATCTCCATGGTAGTCTCCCAGAGAGCCAGATGCAAGCATAGGCGTCATCTTGCTTCCATGAAGCATTGGCCCCAGTCTTGTTCGTCGGCCGTCTTGTCCGTCGGCTCTGAATCAGTCACAATGTGCTCCTTGTTATGGCACTGCATTAGGGTATGAAATTGCAGGGACCACAACTCGTAGTTGGTCCCATCCATCTTTACGATAGGAGTTGGGCCCTTGAAGGCACTAGAAGAGGAGAAAACGCCACCCTTGTTCTCTGACATTGTACCAAGAAGCCGGAAGGCGGAACAACTGAGGAGTAAACCGAAGAGAATGTGTCTACAATATCATAAGAAGGATTGGTTGTATCTGTAGACTCATACAACCATCCCTATGTCTTTTTGTGAGGTCTAGATCCGCACAACGTGATATAAATCAGAAAATCTCACGATCTACGGTCCAAATCATACCTTCGACCAACAGGAAAACGCGTCGAGACGACGCACACCCCGGCGACTGCGGGGGAGGTGGCTGGAGCCCCTTGCGGCCGCGCGGGATGGGCTGGAAGCCCCAATCGGCGGTGCTGGAGGGCAGGGGCCCCGCGCGCGGTGGCGTTGGAGGGCGGGGACCCCCGTACGGCTGCGCTTGGAGGGACTGGGACCCTCGCGCGGTGGCGCTGGAGAGGGTGGGTGGGCGTGCAACGTCCGACGGCGGCGGCGGGTGGGGGGACATCTAGGGTTAGATTTAAAGTGGGATAAAGGAACCCCGGTCTAGGACCGTTGCTCCGATACTATGTTGGGAGAAAAATGAATCATACTCATAGAAGAGACTGAGGGCTCTCTTATATAGGAGAAAAGCCCTTGGGTTAATTACACGATAAGAACATCAAGAAAATATAAATGATACTGAGAGATACATTTATCTCAATAGTTAGGATTAGGGTACGAAAGCTTCGGTCGAGGACCATTGCTCTGATACCATGTTTGGAAAAATGGAAGTCATTTATTCTTGGGAACCCTAGGCTCTCTTATATAGAAGAGAAATCTATGGGTAAATTACACGAGAAGGACATAAAGAAAACGATACAAAAATATAGATATATCTCTACATGTATAAAAGAAGATTACAAAAATTAGACTTCAAAAAGTGCTCTAGCATATTCAACTACATTATTGATGTCCCCACTGGAATCAAAATCTTTAGTTGGATCGCTACCATGTGGGGAGGTTCTTTCCGCGTAATCATATTGTCCAAACCAGGGCAATAGGCTTCACTCTGCCATCCTCTGATCCCCTCCAATTTATAACGACCGAGTCCCGGAAGGAGACAACATCCTCAAACCTCAAGCAAACAAGTTGTGCCTCCTCCCACACTTGCATGCAATCAACACAAGCAAAAAATTGGTGGTTGTCATCCTATGTATCCTCCCCACATTGCACGCATCTCGCGCCTACTCCTTGGAAGAATCTTGCCCTTTGAGTACCTGACATGATGCATCCTCGTCTAAAAGGCAAAAAAATCTTAACACGCAAAGGAATCTTCCATTTTTAAAGAGGTGCACAATCCTACCTATAAATGCCAAGATCAAACACCATGGAAGCATAAACCTTATATGCTTTCTTCACCGATAAGTGACCACTACCAGTCTCAAAAATAGGAGAAACTTAGGAAGCACTAAATAGATGTCCCTCCAGAGGATGGAGGGTGTGGCGACAACAACATACCACACATAAAGCCCATAAGTAAGCTCCTTCAGTTTAAGCCTTAAGGATCCCCACATCGCCATCTTTAACACGTTGAGCAATGAAGTCCCAATCTACTAATGGTTTACATGACGACTTTGTGGAAGAAGACCAAAAGAACTGCAACATCAGCGACTTAAGCCACTTTCAAACCACACACGTTCGAAGACACGAGAAAGGAAGAAGATGGTATAAATGAAAGGACCACCTTCACTAATATCAGTTTTTCCCCTCTAGGTTAGGCAGGATGCTTTCCCTTCCCTTCCAGTTTCATTCCAACCTTTCGATGGAGAATCCAATCTGCATCGTAATTGGCGTTGATTAACGACGGGACTAAATAATGGGAAAACTCCCACTAGGCATCTCGAATATAGCTACACACTCGGCTACCATGTCATGTGTCATACCAAAAGAAACAAATGCAAATCCACCCCCACATTAACTCGAAGCCTAGGGTCGTCCAAAAAATGTCCATGACCACTTTGATCCCTTTGTACTTGGGTGACCCATCCTCAATAAAGGACCTTAAATCATCCACGTATTTTAGAACATAAATGGAGAAATCATCTCTAATATAACATCTGAAGAAGCCCCCATGAGTAGCCGAATTCATCATGACAACACGTCATCAACAATGAAAAACGGTAGCGACGCATACCCCCCCCCCCCGGTTGGAAGAAACCTCCCTTAAGTCTTCCATTTCTATGCCTAGGATGATGTTATTGCAATTCGCCTCTTCATTCACACAATCCATAAGTCAAGAAATCCCCTCTGATGACGTGAATCACGGATAAACTCCTGGCTCTTAGGGTCGTAGGTTTTAGACAAAGCCACCTTCAAAAGCAACCTGAGCATTTCATCGCCTTCAATCAGCAATGATCTATGTGGGCATGACTACCATCCACATCCAGCAACAAATGCCCAGGGATGAAAGTTGATTGCTCAAGAGAATTGGAGTATAAGACCGGTCTGAGGCAATAGGTTAAAACCTTAGCCACAAAAAAATAGATTACATTAGATATCGCTCAACCAAAAATCCTACACCCTTTATATTGTATACAGCATGTACCCAAATCCGACCTCTACTAACAATGCCATAACATCCTCCTATACCTCATCCCAGAATGCTCTGAAGAGAAACACAAGAAAGGGCGAAAGAGATGGAGATCGAGAGTGGGAAGGGTCCTGGGGAACAAGGCTTTGAAAAACACGAGGCGAACTGAGACAGTTTTCCGTTATTGAGGCGACGCGTAAGCCTCAAGGTGATCAAGGTGTAAGCCTTAGTTTGTAGAGAAAATACATGTAAAAACTATTTTAAACATAATTTTATTGTCATAATATCCTAAACTTCAAATATTCACAAAATATATTATCACAATTCATAAATTTAAATACTTCCATATTGGATAAATATACGCAATATACCATATTAACCATATATGCTACTTTGAATTTGTGATTATGTAATATTAATATTGTAAACATGTGAATTCCTAATATTCTTACAAAAATATATAGCTTCTTGAACATTTTTTGACATGAAAAAAGGGGTGCGCTCCTGAGTCGGGAGTCACCACAGATTGCATTAAAATTTGGAAATATGGGTTACAATATGAAGAGGCCCAAAAATTATATAAGGCATTAAAGTGAGAAACAACATTCTCTGAGTGGAACCTCTGATTCTTGAATATGAAATCATTCCTCCCCAAACAAATGGCCCACAACACCGCAAACGCCCCAACCAATAGCTTCTTGAACATATACCATACTCATTGTGAGAACAAGCATTTAAATTTCATTTGTTGATATAAAATATGATTATACTAATTAGAACAATCATTGTACACTTGCATGATTTCTTTGATGCAATGAGTGTAATATAAATGTATAATATTTATTTATGAAATAATAGATTTTGAGACAACCATAAATGATACTAGAACAGTATTTGAATCTAATGACGGGTATATATATATGAGAAAATGTGACTAACATATATGTGTACTATTTGCCATATAGTTTTCGTTCAATATAGAAGGTTTGTTACTAGAGATGTGGCCAATAATACTATATATTGTAATTATGACTTGTACATTTATGACTAGCATATGCTTTATAGCTTTAATATTATTGTAAAAATACAGGTTTATATGGTTTATTATTTATTTGCCAAAAAAATGCATAGAAGATCGAGGCAACACCTCGGTACCGCATCACCACCTCGATCGCCTCGATACCACCTCGGGTTTGTGAGACTTGCGCTTGAGATTTCCATATTGTGGCTATAGCCTCGAGGCATTTTTCATGAAAAACCACCTCTGCGCCTCGAGGCACATTTTTTAAAGCCATGCTGGGGGAGAGAGGGAAGGTGTTGAGAAGTCAACTTGTAAGACCTATTTATAATGTGGCAGTGGATTTTGAGGTATCGTCTCTTAGGATGAGAAATCCCTCAGTTTTCTGAAGGAAGGTTCGTTGCAACAGTTCCAATCTTCCAGAGGTGATCGATTTGCCATAGTTGATTGTGTATGATGGCAAATCGTCGATGGATGAGTGGACGGAGAATGATGCTCTTTGCGACATGTTCCCACGACTACGTTCACCATGGCTAGGAACAAGGGGGCTACAGAGGTAGATTGCCAGTCCAAATCGAAGGATGTTTTTGTGATGTTGTGCCAGACCTTGTTGGGTTCCTTTTGAGAAGACTATGAACAAGGGGGATGTGGTGGGACACTCGGTAGTTCATTTCATGTCATATATACTCCTAATGTAATTTGCATCAAAGACTAAGAGTTCATTTCCGCGTGCAACCTTGAGATATCTCACAACATCGATGTGCACTATCCTGAGACAACTCATATACTTGTTTTTAAGAAAATTTCAAAAAAACAACCATAGACAATATAAATTATGATAATGATGATAAAAAAAGAGTTTGCCCATCAGGCTTGTATTGTATGGCATCAACCCCTTTGACATATAGCTTGACAAGCATGTCTATTGGAGCAGAGACCATCATGAATCAAATATTCCAATCTCGAAGGTATATTCATATAGCTTGACATCCATGTCCTTATGAGTAGAGACCTTCTTAAATCATGTATTTCAATCTCAACATTAAAGTCAACAACGAGAAAGTATCGCAATATGCAAAGGTCCTTGATAATGAAGTGCTTGGTCATCACTTTCCTCTCCATGGAGCATAGATTTAATAGTGCAATCTACCCACTAGCGACGGTATTTTTCTCATTGAAGAGAGGTTAGTCATCCATCATAGGTATCCACCCAAGTTGAAACTTCATCAATCACCAATTAAACTTCATCAATCATCAATCTACCGAGTAGCGACGGTATTTTTTCTCAAAAAATGTCAAATTTACAAAGCACCATCCAAGATATTTTATAAATTGGAACACACATGTGCATCCATGTTTTGAACATTAAGCAACTTCACTAAAGTTGTGAGATAACTCCGCACCATACACATCCACCTAGGAGAATCTCGAATTCTTCCAAATGTCTTATGTGTACTCACACCAAAAGAACAAATTAGAGACATCCTTATCTACCTTGCAACATATCGAAAACACCAACCTTGTAAATAGCATAAAGCATGCCATGAAAAACGGGTCATGATTCCCATTTACTCAATGACAAAGGAAGACATATACCCTCAATGGGGGATTATATTCCAAATCAGATGGTAGTCTCTTGTTAAAGCCCATCCTCCCATAGATTGTGCAGTCTTCATTATGTATGTTGCAAGGTTGCAGAAATCGGTAGTCGGTACTCGGTCGGTGGGGTCATTGACTAAGGATTAATCGGCAGTCGGGCGACTAATCGCCTTTAGTCGGCCATTAGTCGGTTTTGAATTTTTTTATTATTTTAAATATATAAATCATTTTTTATACATATATTCTAATATATTTGGATAGATTTGTACATTTTATATACAATCATAATGAAAGAAAATTAGTAATATGGCACATTGGTGCAACTTTTTTCCAAAAATCTTGAACAAGAGATCAATGACATCTACAAAAGTGTCATTGAATTCTTTTTGCTTCATAGATAGTCCAAAAGATACTTCTTAACAAGTTTCTTTTTGAGCTTGGATGTATGAAGATGACTACTATGTTCAGCCAACACCAGGTGCACACTGGATTCAACTCTCCTTCATGGGATGCCAACTTTCTGAAATCTGGATCCTAATCTTCAGATTATTTAAGTTTAGTTAACTTCATTTTATTGACTAATCTATGCAATCAGAAGCACAAGGCAAATAAATTATTGGTCTGCACCCTGTTATTTATCAAATGGCTTGGAAATTAACTCCTCATTATTACCTGGATTTTCTCAAATACTCTAATTGATTTGTAATAGCTAAGTGCAGACTATAGTATCCCTTGATGTTTCCTTTGAATCACTTCTACATTATGTCTATTGTGTAGTATGATTTTGGAATGTGGCGTCCTCCTTTCCTGTTAGTTTGATCTTTCTCATGATCAGATAGATCTACTGTTTATTATGGTGTAAAGTTACATATCAGATCAGAGTCATCAGACATTCAGTCTCATGCATTCCCATCATCAAGCCAACTATTGAAAAAATATTAGATCTACTCGAGCCAGTAATCTGTAACATAAATGCAATCTGATCCTTTTGTTGTTTATTCCTTTTGAAGTTCTCAAGAAGGTTTAATAGATTGCTATGTACTCCTTCTACTGAGTACAATAGATTGTTGTATACTCCATCTACTGAGTACAATATGCTTGCTTTAAAAACAAAAAATAAAAAAAAATCTATGTAAAAGTCGGTCGAGTAGTCAACCGACTAGGCCGACTAGTCGAGCCGATTAGTTGGGTTGACCGACTAATGGCCGACTAGGCCTAGTCGAGTCGGCTACCACCCCGACTCGACTAGTCGGACCGACTAGCCGGCCTAGTCGGCCGACTTTTACAACAGTGGTATGTTGTATGCATTCTTCACAAAAATATCCATCCTTCCATGTCCAACGGTCTTGTATACCCTATGAGGGTTCACTTTCTGGCTCGATTCTTCAGCAACTTGACACAATCATGCACCCTCTTCTCAAAAGGAACCCAATAAGAAGATCAGGCACCACAACTGAGGGGTGTTTCATGCTAACAGACGGTACGTAAATATCGATTGCCACATTGTAAATACCTTATAGTTGACTCCTCAGCACCATCCTTCTCTCTCTCCAAGACCCCCTCCCACTCTCAATCTCCATCTCCTTCTCCTTTCTCTCTCTCTCTCTCACCCACCTCATGCTTCTAAAGCGAACCATTGGATAACAACACTCATATACATGATTATCTTTTAAACCACATCACAAGCACCATTTCTTGCAAAGAAACCAAACAAGAGGTGGCCCTCCAGCCTCATCCCACTTTAGAAGCAACATTCAAAGTTGTCTGATGTCGATAGCTGCCGACCTCCATCCAACCTTTTATATTGCCTTCTCCTTCACTCATGTCCTCTCCTCTCCTTGTTTCCTCTCCTCTCAGTGCTCTGTTTGTGCTCAATATGGGTTTCACAAATGATGGGAACATGAAGATTTGCTCTGGTGTTCCTCATTTTACCTCTACTATACATAAGGTAGTCAAAATGGCTAGCCAACAAAATCATAGCTAGTACTGAAGTTGCAAAAGCTATTAGAGAGGGCAAAATCCTACTTTTCATTTTAATAGAGATTTAAAAAAAAATGTAACATTTGAAAGGAAAAGGATCTCCAGAAACTTAACAGAACAACGAACCAAAGTTACAAATACAGGGCACCTTATAACAACCATTTAACTTAAAATGCAAAGTTCAGCAAGAGCTAAGGTAGTAAGAAACAGAGTTGCCACATTTATATCCATTAAAATATTATTAGATCTGAAATACATGAAAGGAAGCATTTAATACTCAACCCCGTTTTCATTCACGGGGACTACTCATACTCGTAGGACTTTCACTAGCAACTTGACTTTTTCCACCAGGCCCAATATATAGTTCTACATATGACACATTTTGAGCTATAGAAAGAAAGAAATCAACTAAATAATAGCTTCAGGGGAATACCTGGTGAAGAATGTCCGGTCTGAAGTCTGCAGGATTGAGATTTTGTCTTTTCAAGAATGTTGCATGCTCATCTGCACTCAAAACTTGTTCCTTCTGCTTTCACCATATACGTAAAGCAACAACTTCAAGCATATGTATTTCATACACAACAATATATCTGCTGGATAAATAAATGATGAAACCGAAATTCCATCTCAAAGGTGAAAGAGTTAGTGATCAACGAGAACTCATTTTGGTGAAAGCCAAATGAGTTACTCTCATTCATTTGCCACCGTCAAGATTTATTTAGGCATCTAAAACAAATCTCGACTCTCCCTTGTGCATCCGCTGCAATTGGTAAGAAAGACCCTCAATTATCCTTCTACTCCCGCGTAGTAGGACCCTAGTCTCCTCGTGGAATCAGAGAAGGCTTTGAGAGTCTGTACAACTACACCCCTATATGCACATGTGGCTCTTAGATCCTATTTTGGGCACAACTGATGGTTGGACATTTTCTTGCTGGTTTAGATCTTGCTTACGAGGTTGCTTGCAATCAGATATTGATGATTCCTGAGATACAAACTATGGAGAAGGCGTGCATTAAATGACAAGATATGTGTTGATTTCCTTAGCCATTCCTCTGACTTAGATCACTATTTTTGGCATGACCAACTCACATGACAAGATGTCCACTACATGGTTGTGCACTTTTGTTATAAGCAATATGGTTATAGTGGCGTAGTAAGAAGCAAAGCACTGTCGCTTGGTAAAGTGTAGATTCGGCCAGTGTAGATTTGGAGTATGAAGCCAATGATGTGGGGCAAATCCTTTTCGAAGAAAATAATGTGGGTTATGTACTGCAGGACATGAGCATTAATATTATATTACCCATGTTGGCCAGATGTGATATTCAAATACCCAATATTCCATGAGAGAATCAATCATTGGATTTTTTTGGGATTTTCTTCAGACTTCACATGCATCATTAACTGATCAAAGTATAGATGTCTTTGCCAAGCCTCTCACTAGAACTTTGTTGTGGTTACCTTCGATCAAGAAATTTTGATGTATCATTTTTAGTTGCTATCCATGGAGGAGAAAGGGGCTATTAAAAGAAATATACACATTTTGAAATGATTCATTGAGAAGAACTGATGAAAGAAATTATATATGAAGACGGAAAATCAGACTAATAAAGAAGAAAATCAGAACTCAAGATGTATAAATCAAAACTCCACATTTCCTTGTTATATAGCTCTTCTTGATTTGCTACTTATATATTGGATATTAGAGGCTCGCAATGTCTCCAAATGGATCATGCATAATATCTATGATCCAGCTTGAGGGAGCATGTTGAGATACCCTAGTGATCGAGTGTTTATCTTATTATTCATGTACCCTTTAGTTATCTTTTTTATGTTCTTGGGTCTTTGTACAAAGTTTCCACGATCCCTTCTATGTAAAGAGGGATAAGACTCTTTTAAAAAATATTTCTTTTTGTTTCCCAACATACCGACCCTACTTAATGTGGGAAAAGGCTTTGTTGCTGTTGTTTCCCAACATAAATGAGTGGTTTAATCATCTCCGGGTGTAATTTGGCTACTTCTTCCATTGATGTCTATCACCTTTTGAAGAAACTATATTAATGTCTGATCCTGAGCTATGTTATTGTTAGTTAGTACATTCTTATAAAGTTGTACTTTTGCATATTGCAGTCGTGTAAGTATATGTTGTTAGAAAATGGTAAAATGGTTCATTTTGACCTTTCTTTGTTAAGTAATTGGGGTTTGGTCATGAAAAAAACTGTGATTGATGGTGGAAATTTAAAAAACGGCAGAGGATTTTCCTTTAAGAAAGTCATTATCGAAAGATGTCTGAGTTCGAACTTGAGCAACTATTAGGTAGCATCCTGGGCCATCCATAATCTTCCGCAGTGCTTATGTAAGCTCCAGTTAGGGTTGTATTTGTGCCGCCTCTCATCCTTAAAAAATAAGCTTTCACTTTTTCATGTGCACACATTCTTCAACTGTCACTATTCTTCTCTTCACAATTTAAGATCTCCAAAGTGTCTTATCGATGTGTTTCTTTACCCTCACTGGTCCTTGGTGCTTGGTATTTCACATTGATCTTAAAAACCTGCTACAAGGTACCGAGAGGGTACAATGGGTTCTACTCCTAGACCATGTCTGTTGGAATAAATTCGACTTCCCCCAATACATGCCCTTCCTTAACATCCTTCCTCAATCTGAGAGATGATCAGCCCCAGCAGAGTGTGGGTAGGAAATTCATAAAGAATCGTCAGCTTGATAAAAAAATGCTCCCATCCTTGAGTTCCTGGCCTTAGTCAGATAGCCAATCCCAGCACATGAAAGTGAACTAGCTCTCCTTGTATATGCCTGGAGGTCTATCTGGAGAGAGAGAGAGAGAGGAATGTTTATAGCAGTGGTGAAAAGCTAGTACGAAATCAAAAACAACTAACCTTTCAGTAAATCCATGCCTTCCAGGGCACACTTCGTAAGGGCTCTTTTAGCTGGAGCCAGGCCCAAATCATAGAATAGTACTATGATATCGAGTGCATGTTCTGTCACATATAGGAAGTGTCAACATATTTCTAGCAGCGAATGTGTAGTCCGCAGAGTCACATGTCCATTTGACAAAGGGATGGTGTGCACCACTTCATTATCAATCCAAGAAACAAGAGTGGACTGGATCCAAAACTTCACAAGCATATTATCAAGCCTCTAGGGTGAGTACATATCCTTCTCCTCAGTGTCTTTCTCCTCCAGTATATAATCATTATCATATGCATCGCCAATGTCAAGAATACTTTGGGCCCACAAGCCATAGTTCATCCCATCTAACTTGGCGGTTGGCAGGTTATTGTTCACCTTCCTAGTTGTGGTATGCGGTTGACCACATGAACTAGACGTATTAAGGGCCACAATCTTAGAGAAAAGACCAACATAAACCTGAAGAATGGTCTCAACAATCACATGAGAAAAAGAGAGCATTTTATCATGTTTTCTGATAAGGTGTGCAAAATTTGGCGAAGCATGAACATCTAATTCCGAACATTTTTTTGGGAATCCTTGGTGGATGCACAGTTCAGACCTACCCCGTCACTATTGATGCATGTCGATGTTCTTTGGGCCACCCTGACTGGCTCGGAATAGGGATAATTTCTGAGCAGAACGTTTCTACGAGGAGAATGTGATTTCCAGACTCAAACTTATCTCGAGTCTTGGTTTATTGTAACTTATTTTCATAATTATTATTATACCGTAGGCTATAATCCCCCTTTTTGTCTCAAAAAAAATCAACCAATTACACACAAGACATGTCATTGCGATGGCATTTATGCATGCCAAACATCACTAATGTGCATCAATAGTGCATGTGTGAGAACTCTTTTGCTTGCCTAAAGTATTGTGCATGCATTCGCGTGCATGCTTGGTGCGTGTAAGCTTGGGTGTTGTGGACCTTACATATTGCAAGTGACTAGGCACTCGCTCACAGACATGGGTATTCCGCACCTCATACGTTGTGAATGCTCACGATGACACGAAAGTCGATTAACTAGTGGAGAAACAATGGAGGGTGACCACGCATCAGGGCAATAATACAAGCACCAGTATATTTAAGAGACAACACAAAGGTACGTGATTGCCAAAATAGACCCACAACACTATAGTATCGCAACACTCCTCAAACTCGAGCAAGATATCATGCATGCTCATCTTGGAGACACTGATCGAATGAGGACCTTGTGAGTGGCTTCGTGAAAACATATTAAGGATGATCAACATATAACACATGTTGAGCTCAGAGGAGCCCCTTTTTTATTAAATCGCAAGTGCAGCGACGGTAGACCTCTACATGATTTTTTATCTCATTTACAACATCATTATTGACAGTGAAAATGGGAGCACGGTCATCACATAGCATCTAACTGGGTAATGTGACCTTAATATTCAAATCCTCTAGAATGGATTAGATTCATATTACCTAAATCGTATACAGTTCGGATAAAATCCGTAATCTGATCCAATCTGATGTTACTGGATTAGATTGGTTTGGTTTTATCATTTTAATGGATCAGATTGGATTGAAATTTTTAAAAACCGTTAAAGTATGGATTGTATCGGATCTTTTATCAAAATGCGATTCGATTCAATCTGTTAATCCGCTGACATTCATATATATATATATATATACAATACATGTATGAGGAAAGGGAGCCTACTTCATGAAGTAGGTAACCTTACCTACTTCATGTCCATTTTTTATCAATTTTTTTATTTTTTTTGAAAATACCACCATAGATTTTCATAACTATATCCCCATAATACGTCATTCCGATTTCGTCGGAAACAGAGACTCCTTTGCCCTCCATCTATAACAGGTAATTTTAACAGTCTTAGATTTGTTATAATTGACCTGTTCTGAATGGAGGGCATATGAATCTCTTTCTGACGAAATTTGAATGATATATTAGAGGGATATAGTTATGAAAATCTATGTGGTATTTTTCAAAAAAAAATAAAAAAATTGATAAAAATGGACATGAAGTAGGTAAGGTTACCTACTTCATGAAGTAGGCCCCCTTTCCTTTACATATATATACATACATACAATACATAAATATATATACATGTATACATATATAAATATGCACTCATTCCCGTAAGACCATAATCAATGCCATTCATATCCATTTTTGTATCCATAGTGGATACAAGTCCTCTTGCCACAACCCTCTCTTCTCTTTTAAAAGATAAATGTTAAATTCCCTAATAATAAAATATAACTATAACTTATAAAGTTGTAAACACCATTGAACTATTCTCCTCTCAAATCCCACCCTCTCATTTTACTCTAGACCCCAATATTCCGCTCCTAGTTCCATCTCCCTCTCAGTCCATTTCAACGCCTCCCCCTGTAGCACAACATTGTTACTCATCCCTTGCAATGCCATCACCCCTCCTTCATGATGTTGTTGCTTGTTTCATATAATGTTGGCATCCCCCTCCCACGCGATACCATTTGTTCTAATCATGCAGCCACTCGTCTGATCTCCGTTAAAAGAAATTAGACTTAGGATAGTTGTTTAGTACATCTGTTTGTTATTCTTAACCTTTTTGTTTCTTACCATTTACTTGTTCCAACTTGCAACCTTATCCTAATGATGAAACGGGATCAGTTGTTCCATCTAAGAAGTAATGTTCAAATATACTAAACTCATATAAGTATTAAGAGGCATTATTTGAATTCCTTTCCTTTTTAAATTGATATATCTATTTAAAAAAAATTGCATATTTTGACTATATGTAAAATCTAGTAAATAAATTACATTTTAAATGAGAGGTGTACTACCTAATTGGTGAGCTATATTTAAGTTGGATTTGCTTGGATACTCAATCAAGTATAATTGTTTTATGATCTCGTTTGTTAATAATATATTATAGGACTTTGAGGGGTGTTATTGGAAGCAGTTTGGTTTGACATAGCTTAAGAGTTTAAATTAGCCATAGACTTCATCAATATCTGACCGCAGATATCACATTTTTTGTTAGTCTAACTTATCTTTGGATAATTATTTGGTAACTTGTATTAGTCTTATTTGAATCATTTGTCGGAAATTATTTACAAAAAACATAGTAATGTGATATTTATAAAAAGAATCTCGAATTCCAAATTCAATATAAACATTTACTTTGATTGTGTGGCCTTCGACTTTTTTATTATGGATTAATGAAGTTCTTCAACTTTAATTTGATTGAGTGGTCTTCGAATATTCTTTTCTTTATAACTGATATATAATACCAGTTTTCGAGCCATAATTTAAATGTTGAGGGCTAGTATGCGATAAAGTACAAACATGAGAGGGTAAATAATTGAGATGGAATACTTAAGTATAAAAAAATCCAAACCAATCCGATCTAATCCGTAATCCGATGGATTGGATTGGTTTCGATTTAGATATTTGATGGATTGGACTGGATTGGAAAAAGTTAAAATCCATTAAAGTTTGATTGGACATGGATTAAAAATCCGATCCAATCCGATCTATGTGCAACCCTATGTAGTATGTGTTATAATCTTATAGTTCGAATCTGAACATGCTCAAGCAACAACAATATGTTCCTTGTTGCGCCATGCAACAAAATTGTCTCCTATGATAGTATAGCAGACTCGGTAGCCCATTGCTTGTCACTAACATAATCGGTATCAAAGAATAAGAGTCCATTCCCACGTGTGACCTTGAGATATCTCACATCATATGTACTTTCTTGAAACAACTCATATACTTGTTTTTTAAGGAAAACTCGTAAAACCATCCATAGACGATATCAATTATGATAACTATGATAAAAAGGAGCTTGTCCATCGGGACTTGTATTGTATTTGTATGGCATCAACCCCTTTTGAGGCATTGTCATATAGCTTGACAAACATGTCTATTGGAGTAGAGTACACTATGAATCAAGTATTCCAATATCAGAGGTATAGTCATATATCTTGACATCAATGTCCTTAGAAGTAGAGACCATCTTGAATCATGTATTTCAATCCCAACATGTGAGTCAAGAACATAGTTTTGTTATGACAAAACCAGCTCTCCAAGTTTACACGCCCTCTATACTAAGAAAGTAGCGAATGAGCAAAAGCATTTGATGATGAAGTGTTTGTTCATCACTTTCTTCACCATTAAGCACGGATTTAATATCGCATTCAATCAATGATATTTTTCTAATAGAAGAAAGGGTATCCACCCAAGTTGAAACTTCATCAGATACCAATTAAAAGCAAATTTACAAAGCTTCGTCTAAGATATTTTATAAATTGGAACACACATGTGCATCCATGTTTTACACATTAAATAGCTTCACTAAAGATGTGCGACAACTCCTTCGCACCATACACATCCACCTAGGACAATCCTAAATTCTTCCAAATGTCGTCTCTGAACTCATGTCAAAAAGAACAAATGAGAGACATCCTCATCTACCCTCCGATAGATTGAAAATACCAATCTTGTAAATAACATAAAACATGCCCTGGAAATGGGTCATGATTCCCCTTTACTCAATGTCAAAGGAAGAAATATAACCCCACAAGGGATTGTACTCCAAATCAAATGGTGGTCTCTTGTTAAAGCCGCATCCTCCCATAGCTCTGGCCTAGTCTACATAATGTATGTTGTATGCATTCTTCACAAAAAAATAACCATCCTACCATATTCAATGGTCTTGTATGCCCTATGAGCATTCATCTTATGGCTCTAGATTCTTTAGCAACTCGATAAAATCGTGCACCATCTTCTAAAAAAGAACCTAACAAGAAGGTCAAGCACCACATCACAGAATTATCCTTCGATTTGAACTGGCAATCTACCATCACGGCCCCCTTGTTTCTAACAATGACGAAAGTATGAGGAAACATGGCGCAAAGAACATCATCCTCCGTCCGCTCATCCGTTAACTATTTGCCATCAGACACAATCACCTACGAAAAAATGGGGCACCTCTGGAACTGTTGCAACCAACCTCCTCCGGAAAACTGAGAGGTGTCTAATCCTAATAGACGCTACCTCAAGATCCATTGCCACCTTGTAAATAGCCCTTATAAGTTGACTCTTCAACGCCTTCTCCCCCCATGACCCCCACCCACTCTTGATCTCCATCTCCTTCGCCCTTTTCCTACGAGTGCCCATAATTTGGACATGATCTTAATCTACAAAGAAGATTTTCATGATCAGCACGAAGATACACCCAAGTGTTGAATGTCGATTATCGGTCTTGAGTGGCGGCTCTTTCAGGGATGGAAACTTCAGTATGAGCATGGCCTCAAATTTCATGAAATTCACCAGATTTTCTATTTCTCTGTGTCACTGAAATTGAAACGCTGCCATTTTTTGTCTAGGATTCAACGAAATATCAATGAAATTTCATCGAAATTGCATGTCGTTTCGGTGAAACAACATAAATAAGGGAATCTACCCCCTTTGTTTTTCATCAAAATTTGCATATATTGATGAATTTTCACTCATTTATCCGTCGATGTGTTGAGTTGTTAGAGTGGTTTACATTGTTTGAAGAAGTTTCTTTAGTTAGTTTCTAAATTTTAGATCTCAATCCAAACCTTAGACACAAAACTTAAGAGTTAAACTCAAGTTTTAATCGAAAAGCTTTATATTTTTATTTACTTTGATATATATGTTTTAATTAGTAGTTATTATATATGTCACATTGATGAATCTCTAATTGGCTAAGTTAATATTGATTCGTTGTAATATGGTCAATTATCGACTTATCCAAGGTTGCAAAAAGCGGTATGCGGTATTCAGTCGGTAGGGTCACTGATTACTGATTAAACGGTATGCGGGAGTTTAAACGGAAATTAAACGGGTTATGCGGTTTTACATTTTTAATTAATAAGAAATATTAAATACATATAATTAATAAAAAAATATATATAAATAAGAAAAATATAATCACATATTCACAATATATATCAAATATTGTCAAATTCATGAAAATGTTTCATCTAAATGTCAAAATAGACAAGATAAACAATTACAATTCATAGCATGAATCCAAAAAGTCATGGATAACAGTGATCCTTTGAAAAAAGTAGATCCATGTTCTGAAAGGGATATTTCAGACCGCTTAAAAGGCCGCATAAGACCGCTTAAGGCCGTTTAAACGGCCGTTTAAGGCCGTTTATGCGGCCTGACCGTTTATGGGCCGCTTTTGGTTAAACGATGCGGTCAGGCACCGCATACGTTTAAAAGGCCGTTTAAAAGGCCGTTTAGACCGCTTTTTGCATCCTTGGACTTATTAGAATCAAGTCGAAAGATCTCCGCTTGATTTAAGTTATCCTGGATAAGTACAAGGTCGAACACAAGGACACGCACTAATTAGTCTATTTAATTTAGTCTAAAAACTTTCATTAAGCCAATGAATAGTGCAATCTAGGTTAATAGTGCACACATGATGGATTGCGTGCTTTTTCAAATAATTTTATGCAAATCAAAACAATGGATAATATGATGCAAAATATATTTTACGACGCTAAACAAGATACATTACAAAAACACAAATACACAAGAATGCAATATGCAAACAAGAACAAATATGCTCATGATTTAAGTTTCACAATTGAGACCCAACTAATGACGACATCAAATCCTTAGTTGAGCCATTAATGATTCAAAATCTTCTTAACCAAGAATTTAATTTTTTTTTAGGCTCCCAAGAATTTAATTATCAAGCAATTTTAAATAAATACCTAATTAATTCTAATTAATCAAATCAAATTAGGGCCTCAAATGAACAATAAATGAGGCTATCACGCAATTTTGATGATTCAATTAAGATTTAAAGCTCTCTAAATGTCTTTCAATTTTAATTCCAATTAAGCAGAGCAAATCAGAAATTTAAGCATGCCACATTAAAGAGCGTTCAAAGACCTTTCAAACAAGATTGATTTCATAATTTTTGGATTAAATATAATCAGGATATTCTCGTTTTAATGCAGGAGCATAAATAAAAAACATAACTTTATAAAAACTACACAAAACTATTACATGCATGTCCTGTTAGGGGTACAAAAGTAAATATTAAAAGTTGCTAGGGTTTACTATGCAAAATAACCAGCATGGGGATTCATTTATGAAATAGAGGACCCGAAGGAAGTTCTCTGCAATTTATCCTCGCATGTGTGGCTAGGGCACGTGACGTTCTGGACCCATGGGCGATTTGAAGAAGGAAGCATAGTAGAGATGCAGAATCACCAAGTGAAGCACGTGAAGCACGCGTCCTGCTGCTTCGAAATGTGGCTTGGAGTCGATGCAGGCTCGGGACACATGTAAGGCTTCTGGTGCTTCAGCAACAACTCGAATTCTCCAAGGCAGGTGGCTCAGATCAATGGCCGACGATGAATCTAGATTGTAGGATCAAGAAATCCTACAGATGCTGCTTGTTGATGGTTTTGTCTTCTCCATCGCGACTCGGCCAAAGGAACTAGGCTTCGGTGAGGATGCCCATCCTCAACCTTGCTCCTCTGGATGATCTAATAGCCGTGGAAGCTCTGCAACACCTTCGCGAAGACGATGAACACTTCGTGAAAAGTGGTGAAGGTCTAAGGCGGCATGACCGCGTGTATTCATCGGAGGCTAAGGAGCTCAAAAGCACTCCGTCGAATCTCCAATTAATCAAGCGTCTTTGCCTACCTGCATTTATTAGAAACAAAACAACGCCAAGGATGAATCTAATTGGGATGATATGGGGCGAGATGAAGGCTAGAGGGAGATGGAAGATCTCAACCCTAAGTGGGCTCTCAAGTTTTGCGAACTTGAGAAAGTGTCAAGGTGAAAACACGCATGGAGAAATGGAAGGAGAAAAAGGTCAGGTGTGCGTGATTCAGTGCTTGAAAACGAAGGTGTGTGGGTATTTAGGTGATCAAAAGGGTGATTGAATACTTATGAATAAAATAGAGAAACTAAAGACAAATGCTACTGGGACATACCTAGAAGACTGACGAAGACAAATTGAGGGTGGAAGGAAGCTTGAGATGAGATGTAGACACCTCGGGTCTTCGCTCTACACGACGGTGGATGTGGAGCCCAAATAGTTGCTCGAAAATGGTTGTGACTTGGTCTCAGATGACCAAGGATCTCGTCTGGAGATTACCCCCTTTGTCGCACTCAAATCGATTGCTCACTGTCACTTAGGAAAGGATTAGGGCTCGAAGGAACTCGCAAGAGTGGCAGATAACGGTTTCCAATGGCTGAAGTTGGTTTTTTTGTTTAGAGAGGAGGTGGAGGTTCGGCGGTTGTGGAGCAGCGGTTTAAACCACCGCTCACGACTGCACATGACAGGTATGATGGAGGTTAGATGGCTCGCGTGAAAGAACATGGAGAGGGTTTTACTCCTGTACCAGACTCGTGCCCCAAGGATGTGTGGATGGATCATGGAGTTAGAGAATTCGATGAAGTTGCCCCCTCGCGAAGGGATGTGACGCACCAAGGAGGTCGTTTGGAGGTTGAAGACATGGTTGAACCATTGGAAATCGCTATCCAACAGTCAAGAATGGGAGTAGTCTGATTTGCATTTGATCAAAAGATCATATGGCACTTTAAATGCGGGTGTGGATGACTCGAGACTATCTAATCAATTCGATCAGATAGTGGAAATGATGAGTGGGCAGTAATAAAGGACCGGCTACGTGGCTCGTTGAGATTGAGCCACGTGGCCCGATCAGATTACTCCAAATGCATTAAAAAATAATGTAAAATCAATACAAAATTACATGTTAAATTAGAAAAAAAATATTCAACATGAAAGTTGTAGATCTTTTTCAAGATCGACAACTAACTTTCATGTTGAAATCAAAATAAATAACATATACAATATAATGTTTTTGAAAGTATTTTAAGTAATTAAAAAAACTTATTTTTATTTCTTTTCTTATTTTTTGTATTTTTGGTTTATGAATAATATATACTATATTATATACAACATTAAACTAATTTGTGTTTGCTTTTAAAGAAGAAAAAACATAAATAATAGACATTTCAACGTATTATTTATGTACAATAATTGAGGTTAATTAATTATAGAGTGTTATTTATTAATATTAACTAATTATTAATGTATTGAATTATTTGCGCTAAAGGGATAATAAATACTAATTAAGATGATAAATCAGGGATTTATTACCCCCCTCCCATATTTAAACATTGCTCATCCTCAAGCAAATAAAGAATGAATAAGTAATTGAATCCATGATTGTGCATGTGAAATACAAGACTTGGCATTGGACATGAGTTTTAAAAGTGACTCTTAAATTCTAAATCTGAACCAAGTCATGGTCAAAAGGAACTCAACTTCCCTAATTTTCATACTCTCTGTATGTACATAAATATAAGAGGTATACATTAAGTGTAGACTGCATATACATGTGTAGAGTCAAAGCTTCGTCTGAGGTTAAAGTTTGAAAAATCTTCCTTAGGACCCAATCTTCGACACTAGGGAATAAATCTAGTCTTGCTTCAATTCACCGTCTCTTTAGTTGTCGGACTAAAAATGTATAGATGGAGTTATGGAGGATATATGTTTGTGTGATTTCTTTTCTCCTCGCATATGAACAAGTAATCCCTCAAGTGTCTTATTACACACATGTATTTTTGGTATTGATCAGTGTGTCCGTCAAGAGAATGCTCAGTCGTCTGCGCTTATTTTTTCGGAAATGCATCAGGGCGTATCTCTTTTGAGTATCTATCATACTTTCGACACCTAGACTTACATCATTATACGATGCAGGGCCCTTTATGGTTCTAGCCTTACTCATAAAAGTCTAATATGTCGGTCGAAGTGGGCACTTTGTAAAGGCTGGGAGCGCTCGCCACTGGTGTAAGCTCTTTGAATATATCTTTGTAGTGCATGAGCTTCTTTTCACTATTTTTCTTTTTCTTTTCTTTTTGGCTAGCTCCACTGCTTTTACCAAAGTTGTCGCACACTGATCAACAATTTTAATCGGCTTTACGTACGATGGCACTTAGGTCTAGTCAAAGATAGTATAAGAATATTTTTCTCATACTTGGCTAAGGTGCTGACACTTAGGTTTCATGAAGCCTTCATTAATTTCATCCCATCCTCGAACATCATAAAATCAAGTCCAAACTCAAAACTCTTATCTTAGTTCCTCAGACGAAACCTCAACTCATCACATTGTTCATGTAATCGTTCATGTAAAGTGTTGGTCATATTCTTTTAAGGTAGAGATTAAACATGAAATATAGCACGTATATCTTTCAAAATAGGGAGTTCAACTTTTTAAGTCTTACAACCCTAATGACCAAGAATGGTTAAACTCGAGGTCAAGTGTCATTCTAAACCTAGTATCATAAATTACACAAGTCTTGTGTGAAAGTGAAAAGTGTCATGGATAAAATCACTTATTAGTTAGTATTTTTGTTTGGTTTTTAAAGCTTTTTGGTTGTTTTTTTATTTTTATTTTTATTTTATTTTAGTTTCAAAGAATTTTGTAAGCATATACAAAACAATGTGTTAGTGACTGAACATTTTAAAAACCATGTCAAATAGATATAATAATTTTCCAAACATTTTACAAACTAATTTTATAAATCAATTTCAAATCCCCATACACATAGCTCATAATAATATATAAAACATGTGAAAGTACGAGCTATGAATAAAGTATATATGCAATATATACGCACACTCCCTATACTTAGCTTGTGTTATGTCCTCATGGCACAAAGTGAAATGAAAGACATAACTCGTATTAAGCATAAAGAGAAAGAACAGTACAAGGAGGTGAAAACGGGTACGATCCCCATATACTTAGGCTTTAACTAGCCTAAGGCCCTAAATGTCGGTTTCGGTCACTATTTCGGTGAACAACCAAAACAGAATTTCAGTTAAATCGGTCATTTCGGTCATTTTTTGTAGTAGGGTCCCCATATTTCGGCCATTTCGATTTCGACTGGATATTGATATTCGACAGAAATTCGATCGAATTTCGCTGAAATTTGAGGCCATGTAGCCTAAGTGTAGAATTGAAGTACGAAGAAACTAGATACGATCGAATAGAAGTAGAACAACTAAGAGAATTGTGGCTCGATCCCCCTATACTTAATCGAAAAATGGCCTAAGTAAGAGAAGGAATAAAACAAGGTAAGGGACTGAGGAGAGGACTAAAGAATCCTAATTAAATGTACAGAGGTAAAGTTCGGGGTCCCCCTATACTTAGGCTTTAAATAGCCTAACTGCCTAAGTAAGGAATAGGTATCTAAAGAAGGAAGAACCTAAACTCTACAAGAATAGAATAAATCAAGTGTTAGTGAGTGTAAGAAAGTATAGGTGAATCTGCTAGCTGTTGAATCTGCTCGGATCTGAATCTTAAAGGTGTGGCTTCATGTAGAGTACTCTGAAGCGTCTGCAAGGTAATCACTCAGCATGAAGTCAATCATCTCAACTTGGACTAATCGTTCTTTGGATTCAATGAAATTCTTCAACAGTTGTCCATTAACAAGGAAAGAATGTGCATCCTCTACGAGATCAGTTATCTCTACACTTCCATTGATGTGCACTTCCTCACTATATAGGAAACCGTCCACTTTGACTTAAGTTTCCCATGGAAAATATTCAACTTGGCATTAAACATACATAACTTTTATCCGAGACAAAGTTCTTACACCTAATGTGCTGGTCATGCCACTTTTTAACTTTGTCCTTATAGATCAAACTGTTGTCATACGTCCGATTTTGAATTCCACAAGCTCGTTTAAGTTCAGGTCATGGCAAAGCTTCCCTAGGTGACAATTCCAGTTTACTTGATTAATTGCCCATTCAGATTTGTGGATTAACTCAGCGAGCAGATGGCATGGCTTGCCATAAATTCCTAAAAGGTGAAGTATCAAGTGGAGTCTTGTAGGCCATCATGTAAGCCTGCAGAACTTGGTCCAATATCTGAGACTAATTCTTCCTATCAGAACGAACTAGTTTCTGAAAAAGACCCTTCACCTCTCTATTTGAAACCTCTACCATGCCATTCCACTGTGGGTGCTAAGGACTAGTCAGTATGTGCTCAAACTTGTAGCCCTTAGCAAGATTTTTCATTTTACAGTTCACAAAGTGGATACCCCCGTCTGAAATCAAAACTTTAGGAACCCTTAACCTAGCAATAATACGGTCCTTTACAGACTTACAGATAGTCTTGTTGTCTGCAGCTCAGGTTAGGATAGCATCCACCCATCTTGAAAGATAGTCTACCACTAACAAAATGTACTCAAATCCATAGTTGTTGAGAAAGGGACCCATAAAATCTATACCCCATGCATCAAAATATCACAAAAAACCACTGGTTGCATGAGCACCGCATCTCTATAGCCAATTGTCCATCCCATCCTTTGACAGATCGGACACGATCGTACAAAATCAGTAGCATCTCAAAACAAGGTCGGCCAGTATAATCCACATTGGATTACCTTGTGTGCGGTTCTTTTTTTCTGAGTGGTGTCCTCCAACTTCTAAAGAATGATAGCACATGAGGGCACTCTGGTATTCCTCCTGAGGACTACACATTCTCCAGACACAATCCGGTCCTTCAAAGAAAAGGAATGGATCCTCACAAAGGTATCTCCTCAAATCCGACTTCAGTCGATCAATGTTGCTCCTAGTCCAACCATGAGGAACATACTTGGAGATGAGATAGTTTACCATAATGGCATACCATGGGAGTGACTAGTGAGTCAATACACAAAGTGGCCCGTCTGTAAATGTCTCTCTGATCGGCTCAGTGTCAGGGGAATCCTTCAACTCGGGGATAAGTGATCAGCCACAATATTTTAACTCCAGGTTTATCTTTTATCTCCAAATCAAATTCCTAGAATAACAAAATCCACCTAAGAAGATGTATCTTCGTGTCCTTTTCCAATAAGTACCTTATGGTTTTATGATCCTTAAACATTGTCATCTTAGAGCCTAAAATATAAGATCTAAACTTCTCGAGGACCCAAACTACTGCGAGCATTTCCTTTTCGATTATTGTATAATTCTTTTAAGCTTTATCTAAACTATACTCACCTAATAAATAGCAAACAGAACCCCTCTCGTCTCTGACCTAACACAACTCCTATAGAAAAGTCGGATGCGTCAGTCATGATCTCAAAGGGAAGAGATCAGTCAGGAGCTTGTAGAACAGGGGAGTCTAATCTTTCTCTTCAACAGTTCAAAGGACTCAAGACACATATGATCTATAATGAACTTTGTGTCCTTTCCTAAGAGCTCAATCAATGGTCAAGAAATCTTAGAAAAATCAGGAATGAATCGTCTATAGAATCTAACATGCCCTAGGAATAACCTAACTGACTTTACGTTGGTTGGTGGATCAAGTTTCTTGATTACATGCACCTTGACAAGGTCAACTTCCATTCTCTTTTTAGAGATGACGTGCCCCAATACAATACCCTCCTTTACCATGAAATGACTTTTCTCCAATGAGAGTACCAGATTAACCTCCCTACACCTTTCAAGAACTTGGTCCAAGTACGTTAACCATGAATCAAATGAATCACCATAGACCAAGAAGTCACCCATAAAGACCTCTAAGAAATCTCCCACCATCTCGACAAATACGGTGATCATGCACCGCTGAAATGTGCTCGGGGCATTGCAAAAGCCCAAATGACATACGCTAGAACACGTAAATGTCGAATGGACAAGTGAATGTGGTCTTTTCCTGATCCTCAGGGGCAATGACTACTTGATTGTAGCATGAGTACCCATCAAGAAAACAGAAGAACACTTTCCCTTCTAGTCTCTCCAAAATCTGATCAATAAAAGGTATGAGGAAGTGATCTTTCTTGATCGCAGCATTCAGGCGTCTGTGATAGATACAAACGCGCCACAAAGTGGGTACTTATGTTGCAGTCTCTACCCCTCATTAGCGGTCTTCTGAATGCCCGACCTGAGATGGGGTATATGAACATGATCCATACCACTTTTCAATTTCTTTCTTAACTAATTCTCGTAGATTAGGGTTTAGTCTTTTCTGAAACTCACGGGAAGGTCTAATATCCTCAACATAAATGTGGTGTGAACAAAGAGCAGGGTTAATCCCCACGAGACCTGACACAATCCAGCTATAGCCTTGTGGTCTTCTCTAAGACATCTAATAACCTAGACTCGTGTTCTACGGTCAACTTAGAACTAATGATAACAGGGAATCTATCTGTAGATCCTGCAAGAATGGGGTACTTAAGGGCCCGTTCGGTAGGAGAATAAGCAGGAATAAGGATGGGGAATAAGGGGAATAAGGGTCTATTCTCCGTTCGGCTGGAGGATAAGAATAAGGAGAATAAGGTGAAATAAAGGTAGGTAAGGTGGGATAAAGATAGGAATAAGAGTGAAATAAGATGAAATAATGGGGAATAGTCGTACCACGGGGAAGCGTGTTGGGGGCTTATTCCCCTTATTCCATTCCTCCTTATACCCCAAACGAACAGGGCCTAAGTGTAGGAGGCAACGGCTTCAGCTCTGGCAATGTCATATCATCAATCAAATCGGGTTGAACAGTCTTTGAATCTGATTTCGTGCTGCATAAAGGTGGATTTATCTCTATTGTACTTGCCGCCAACTCTGTTGTGTAAGGGGTCGGATCGCCAAAGAATTGCGGTAATTCAGACAAAACTGGGTCTGACTCATCATCTATACCCCTTGATTGTTCCGAAGAAGATGGAACCGACAGATCCAAAAGGATCTCTAAGTCATCAAGGGAATAGGGGATGCATAACTCAAGAAACCTGGCAACACCTGGCAAACTGCGTCGTGCATACTATCCTCTCCAGATGAGAGGGTCTCCCTCAGTCCTACTGAGGTTTGTCTCCATATCCCAACTATGTTAATCACTTTACAATCTGCCCCTGAAGAATAATCTGTGCTCGTCTCGGAGTCAGGTCGATGTCACTTTGTTTGCTTCATCTCAAGTTCCACTTCTCCGTCTAGAGAACGAAACTTCATCATTCCTGTCTGATAATCAAATAAAGCATTGGCAGTCCTAATGAATGGCAGCCACAGAATAATCTGAGACTCTCTCCAATGATCGATGATTTCCATATCAAGGACTGTAAAGTCCACTTTATAGTCGTATCCCTCAATCGAGATAACCTCATTCTTCACTTCACCCTTAGGTCTCTTCATCGATTTGTCAGCAAATTGGAGTAATGTTCTTGATTTGCAAAGTGGACCTAACTCCAATTTCTCGTATAAAGCTAAGGTAGAAGGTTGATAAATGAATCGTTATCTAGGAGAGTATGTGCAAACGCAATGTTATCGATATGACTCATCACATAATATGCACTCATATCTCTCTTCTTCCTTGGAAGTTGTTGATTCTTGAGATAATAAGTAATGGCTACTGATAAGACGTGAGTATTCACATAGTTGTCTGATTTCTTCCTGTTAATCCTAGTAGGTGTGCATCGCACTTTAATGTGCTTCTGAAATGCAGGATGGTTAGCCACATAGTCATCAAATGACACCTTAACCATGGTGTTATCTCTAAGAAATTGTGCCATTTCAGAGTCATTTTTATGAATCTTCTTAGTGATGCACTTTCCAATCGTTATAGCACGGGGGAAAGGGATTAAAGCAAGAGAAACAAAAGATGAAGAATATGAATCATGCACTGAAATATCATTCTTTGCATTCCTAGAAACAGAGTTCTTCATACATGAATTTTTTAAATGCAACTTGGAATTACAAATATGGTTGTCTACAACAGGTTGGAGATATCTGCCAGTGGTATATCCTCGTCAACCGAAGGTGCAAGATCCTATGTAAACTCAGAATCATCTACATGTTGTTTCGCTCGTGTCCTCATCCTCTTTGCCCTGAGTAGATGTCCTCGGCTTCTGTTGAATGGCTTGTTGCATGTGATGTCTCTCCTCGTCCCCTGAAGTCTCCTCAAGTAGAGCCTAAGAGGTAACCCTCTCCATGTCTCTTATCTGGTAAGGTGAGTCCATGGTCCTTCCGCTCCTGAGTGACATTCATCATTACACGAAAGAATCTCATGCTCAGATCTAAGTGAGTATGAGTAGTATATCTAACCAAACTGATGATGTTCTGTCTTGTTAAAGCTATTGGGGTTAGTAACGTTAGCCTGAATCTGGACAGGAATGGAGGCCGAAGGTAGACTGCTCGTCTTACCAACGAGAAAGAGAGTTGATGTCAACCCGCATGTCCTGTATTTCATTCATGTAGGAACGAAGATCCTCGAAAATCTATCGCTGGAAGTTTGTAGGTCCTGACGAAGAGGACTGTTGAAGGTATGAAGAATAATGCGAAGACTGGCCCCGGTGGTCGTAATACTACCACCGATGTTGTGGGTGATGCTGGTAGTGTGAGCCCTACTGGCCTGACTGGTACGCAGACTGACGTATGTACAGTTGTTGCTGCCTCTAATGTTGAAGGTGGTATGATCCAGGGTTCGGCTGTGTAGGAAGAGGTGCCGAGGTGAAAGCAGTGTTGTAAAAGGTCAGGGGACGCTGGTAAGATGGACGATCCCACATACTTCCCTGTCTGTCAGGATCATGGGTGTACCAAACACCATTCACCAGCCACACTTGAGGAGACTCCTCCGTAACTAGCTCGGCTGATGGTGGTTGTTGGTAAGATTGGGCAAAGGAGTAGTCCTCTACCCATGGCTGAGGTGACCCTGACATCGACTGCTCGTCAATATGGTGTACTCGGTTAACGGGAGCAACGGATGTAGTCATGGCAGGGAATCTTCATCTTGGATACCTTCTCGGCCAACTCCCCCATCTGCTTCGGAGGCCTGGATAGACTTTCAAGCTTATTCATCCTCTCATCTATTCGATCAACCAATGCCAGCTTGTCAGTTATGATTGCCATGTTGGGAATCAGGTCCTCGACGAGATCGACTACAGTATTCTTTCCCCCCACTTTGGATTGGAGTGAAAATGGAGACTCTACGTACGCCTTGCTGGCGGTCTATGAGCGGCTTGTCTCAGCCATATGGTCGAATACCTTCCAAACGGTATCTACTCCTCGTGAAGTGCAATTGCCTCCACATGCAGCGCTCACTAAACCATGCACCTCATGGTTGAGACCATTGTAAAGAGACCGGTCCAGAATGGTATTCTCCACACTATGACATGGACACTTCCGCAATAAGTCACTGAATCTCTCCCATGTGTCACAGAAAGACTCATTGGGAAGTTGGGAGAAGCTGGTAATCCATGTCCCCATCTGATTAGTTCTATTCAAAGGGTAAATCTTTAGAAACAGGTCCTTGAACTGGTTGTAGGTGGCCAGCACCACACCTAGATTCTTTAATCAGCACCACACCTAGATTCTTTAATCAAATGAATACTTTGGTGTGGTGACTCCCGCCTTGGGAGGGCTCCCCCACTCTCTTATTCAAAAAAAAGTTGTTTGTCTTATCCCCCATGGCAAATGATAGGGATGTGAGCCTAATATAATCTTGACTAACCGTGGGATGTCAAAGGTTAGCACAAACAAGCTCAAAATCCCTTAAGAATGCATAGGATTCTTTGTGGACATTCCCATTGAAGTGCGACAGCAAATTCAGACATTGCGGCTTCAACTCATACTCTATCTATGGTTAGACGGGATTTAGGTAATTCTACACTCTAAAGTCTAAACTGCCCTGGGTTGTATGTCGCATCCATCGATGTATCAATTCCCACATTCAACTAACCCATTTGAGCTCGAAATAAAGTATTTTGTTGCTCGGATGATGCTAGTCTAGCGAGTATCATTTGCAATGGGTCCTCGCGCTGCTCCTTATCATCATTTTGTTTCTTAGGAGGCATCTCAATTGAATCTTCTTCGATTCCTTCATAAGAAAAGAGAGGTCCATGGTCAAAAAAGGAAGTGTGAGTGAACCTAAACTCAAGAGGGTCATGACTCCAGGCAGATCCACGTAGTGAAGTTCCGCGAACCTTAGAAGACGTGACATTTAGAGAGGTCGTCGATAGGTTCGCAAAGTCCGAACAAATATCTCACCAACTATCCATCTTCGAAATCAAAATGATCGATATGAACACGCTAAGCAACGAGGTCTATGCACTATGGTGCACTTAAATGTACGGAGTCAACTCAAATAATTCAAACACAATGCAAACCATTTGAGTTCACCAACTTCATGTGTGAAAGCCGTAAGAGTTCGGTCGAATTATCTTGTTGATTTTAGTTGGTGGAAGAACAATCTTTCAAAACATTACACACAGGAAGTCGTCTTACGCCCAGCGGTGCTCTGATAACTCCCAATCAAAGAGGTGATCTTCCCGGGCTGTCAGATTTCGGTATCACACCTCTAAGGAGACTACCAAGCTTACACAATCGAAATGTATTTCTAAGGTCAAAGGCAAGCTCTTGCAGCTCCCAAATCCGTGAGAGTTGGAAATAGAGACATAGGGGGCAAGTCCAAGGATTTGGGCTCTAATCTTAGAGGCTACTTCCTCACCCACTCTGTCTGGGGTAAGTACGTGTGTCCAATGAGGGCTTTATGCACCCGTAATACAAGAGTGACTTTTATTCCAAGTTCACTTAGGTCGACTTGCTCAATTCAATCCCAATTTTAGAGTTTTTCGTTTGTCACTTTGAATTAAGGTGAGCACAAAAGTATACGCCTATTGTTCAAACCCATTCCCTTTTTAGATATAAGTTATAAAAATTGGGGGATGAATCGAAAATTGGAATGCAAGCATGAAATCAATTATGCATGCTAAGAAGTTATACTCACAATTGAAATTTTTATTTTTACGCTACATGCATGCAAGTCGGAAAACCGCACATAAACATTATAATATTAGCGTCAAAGAATCACATTTCAATTTGGACTAAATTGTATGTATTTATGTACGTCTCATTAGTGAATCTTAACATGATGTGAATCTTAAGATGCAAGTATGGCCTAAATTGCGAGAGGCGCGTACATTATTTGGACCTAATTCTACTCGTGTGCATGCTCCTAATTATCGCCACTCAAGTCGAGTCATACTCTCACTAAGAGTGAAATAGGTCTAGACACACCACAATTAAAAGAATAAAGAAAGTCCAAGTCTTTTTTACACGTGTGAGCTCTCAAACAAGAGTCGTTATAAAATGCAATTACACATAATTATTACAACATAAATAATTACAACACAAAATGTAATTATTAAGCTAGTTGGCTAAAAATCTCCCTAATGTAGTTGCCTTGACTCTTATCAGCTCAGGCTTCCAGATCGATCCTCCAGCTCCGCAAACCCTGTTAATACAAGTTGTTGGAGAAAATAAGAGCACTTATTATTTCTGAGAATCCTAGGCTCTCTTATATAGTAGAGAGGCCTATGGGTAAATACATAAAGTAGAAAACAGAAAAAGATAATAAGAAAAAGACATATGAAATATGAAAATACAAATATCTTCACACTCCCCCTCAAGCTGGAGCATAGATAACGATCATGCTCAGCTTGGATGAACACTTCTGAAATGATCCTCTAGGCAGTGGCTTGGTAAAGATGTCTGCAATTTTCTCTCCAGAGCGGCGGTCCTAGACCGGAGCTCTCGATTCCCAAGAAACCCTAACCCCACCTCCAGCCCTCTCCTTGCGCGCCGCCGCCGCCTCCTTTCCGGCGCCGCAGCCTTGCGGGTCTCCCCAGCAAGGCCAACGCGCACGTCTCGCGCGCACAGCGCACTCACACCGCGCGCACAGCGCGCTCGCACCACACGCTCGTCCCGCGTGCACCGCGCGGTTTGCACCAAGCCACTCCATAAGGCAATATATGGCCTTAAACAGAGTCCAAGAGCGTGGTTTCAAAAGCATTCAGATCTGATTGAACGACAGGAATTCAAGAGGTCAAATGCAGACCATTCCTTATTTGTGCAGAAGACGTCTAGAGGTACTGTTGCTATCATGGTGTATGTTGATATTGTTGTTACGGGAGATGATGAGCAGGGAATCAAGATGGCGAAAGACTTTCTGGGCAGTAAATTTGTGACTAAGGCTCCGATACCATGTTGGAGAAAATAAGAGCACTTATTATTTCTGAGAACCCTAGGCTCTCTTATATAGTAGAGAGGCCTATGGGTAAATTACATAAAGTAGAAAACAGAAAAAGATAATAAAAAAGAGACACATATGAAATATGAAAATACAAATATCTTCACACATGTGATTAAAATTTCTCAAAATCAACTAATCAAGATAATAATCACATTTACAACACAAGTAAAAGGACAACAAAACGACACAAAGACAACACCGCAAACCTAACCTAAATGCACCAAATTTCACTTAATCTAATATTTAAACCTAATAAAAAAAAGTCCAGAGTCCAGGGTCAAATACAATTATACAAAGACACGCGCCAGCGTTGTAAAAATCGGTCGACTACTTAGCCCAATTAGTCGAGTCGGGGGGTTCCCGACTCGACTAGGCCAAATCGGTCTATAGTTGGGCCGACCCGACTAAACGGGCGACCAATCGGCCGACTTTTGCATAAGAGTTTACTCGATTACCCGATTAGGGGAGATTTGGGGATTACTGTCTAACAATAACCCCATTCCTGAAACCCCTCCCCCTGGTCCCCCTGTGCACGAAACCTCTCCCCCGACTGAACCTCCTGCGCTTCACCTTCCAGCCTCGGATTCCCAAGCTCCATGACGTCGTCGACCCCTCCTCCACGTCGTCGGCAACCAGACGATGTTTTCTTTTGGCGTATGTCCTCTGCAGCCCCCTCCTCTGTGTTCTCCAACCTCCAACGACTTGGTTAGAGTTTTTTTCAAAAAAACTTTTATTTTTCTTACTTGGTTTAATACTTTACTGTTTGATATTAGATCATAGATGTTACAGCTTACATTGTCTCTACTAATTTGCATGTTGGTTAGTTTGTTAGGTTATTTTAGGAGTAAAAACTATTTTTTCATGATGAAAGCGTGTTGGTTATCTTATATAAGATTAGCATTGTCTTTATTATTCTCCAAATGTTGGTGAACTTAGATATTTCTTGATAATCTACATGTTGGTGTGCTTGTTAGGTTATTTTAGGAGTAAAAACTTAGATATTCTTGTTGATTTGCATGTTGGTTAACTTATATAAGGTTAGAATTGTGTTCATTATGCCCTAAATGTTTGTTAACTTATATATATCATGTTGATTTGCATGATGGTTAGGTTATTTGCCTTTGTGGTTGTTGATTAGCTTTGTGTTAGCTAATTCATAACTTCAACTTGTGATTTTGTTTATTGATTAGTAACTTCAACTTGTGAGTTTAGTTAGCTTCGTGTTTGTTGATTGGCTAACTTGTGAGTTTGTTTATTAGTAACTCATAAGCTTTGTGTTTGTTGATTAGTAACTTGTGAGTCTGTGACTATATAGATGGTTACACCACCCGACCCAACTAGTCGAGTCGGGGGGTACCCGACTCGACTAGGCCAAATCGGTCTATAGCTGGGCCTACCCGACTAAACGGGAGACCAATCGGCCGACTTTTGCATAAGAGTTTACTCGATTACCCGATTAGGGGGATTTGGGGTTTACTGTCTAACATAACCCCATTCCCGAAACCCCTCCCCCCGGCCCCCCTGTGCACGAAACCTCTCCCCCGACTGAACCTCCTGCGCTTTAACTTCCAACCTCGGATTCCCAGGCTCCGTCACGTCGTCGACCCCTCCTCCATGTCGTCGGCAACCAGATGATGTTTTCTTTTGACTTATGTCCTCCGCAGCCCCCTCCTCTGTGTTCTCCGACCTCCAACGACTTGGTTAGGGTTTTTTTCAAAAAAAAATCTTTTATTTTTCTTACTTGGTTTAATACTTTACTGTTTGATCTTATCTTAGATGTTACTGCTTAGATTATATCTACTAATTTGCATGTTGGTTAGTTTGTTAGGTTATTTTAGGAGTAAAAACTATTCTTTTCATGATGAAAGCGTGTTGGTTATCTTATATAAGATTAGCATTGTCTTTATTATTCTCCAAATGTTGGTTAACTTTGATATTTCTTGATGATCTACATGTTGGTGTGCTTGTTAGGTTATTATAGGAGTAAAAACTTAGATATTCTTGTTGATTTGCATGTTGGTTAACTTATATAAGGTTAGAATTGTGTTTATTATGCCCTAAATGTTTGTTAACTTAGATATATCTTGTTGATTTGCATGATAGTTAGGTTATTTACCTTTGTGGTTGTTGATTAGCTTTGTGTTAGCTAATTTATAACTTCAACTTGTGATTTTGTTTATTGATTAGTAACTTCAACTTGTGAGTTTAGTTAGCTTCATATTTGTTGATTGGCTAACTTGTGAGTTTGTTGATTAGTAACTTGTAAGCTTTGTGTTTGTTGATTAGTAACTTGTGAGTCTGTGACTATGTAGATGGCCACACCTCCAGCAAACGCCGTTTTCGGTAGCGACTCATCTTTTTATGCGCTGTCAGGATCAACCGATCATGCATGGTAATATGGTTACCTTTCGAACCGTGTGAATCCAAATACAGTTGCTTGCAGATTGTGCGAGAAGGTTGTCGAGGGATGTATATATAGGTTCAAGCAACATCTAGCACATCAAAGAGGCAACATGGTTGCATGCCCCAAGGTGGATGAAGAGATGAAGAAGAAGGTGATCGCATACCTTGATGACGTTGTCAGGAAGAAGAGCCAGAAAGACGCTGATGTTAAGGATATGAGAGAGGAGATTGATATCACTAGAGATGCGAGTTCGGCGAAAAGATCACGAGTATCCAACTCCTTGGAGCAAAACATCGCAATGGAAGGGTCATCACGTTAGATGACCATAAAATATGCATTCTCCAAGGATCATCGTGATAGGGTCACCTCGTATATATCCAACCGGGCATATACATCGGCAATTCCTTTTAATGCATTGATGACGAAGCCCTTCATGCAGATGGTAGAGGCGATTGGGAAGTACGGGCCTGGACTAAAGACTTCTACGATGTATGAGCATAGTGGTCCTCTTCTGAAGAATGTGGCGAAGAAAATACATGATGACTTGAAATGCCATCGTGATCCGTGGAAATTGACGGGGTGCTCTTTGATGAATGGTGTGTGGATGAACATGCAAAGGAGCATCATCATTTTTGTATCAATTACACCTTAGGGGCGTCACTTTTGAAGTCTACAGATGCCGCAGGTGAGGCTCGCACTGCGAAATACATCTTCAAGCTGGTAGAGGAATGTATGAATGAAGTGGAAGTAGATAATGTGGTTCACATTGTGGTGGATAATGCATTCGCCAATGTAGTAGCGAGAAGATTGTTGCTCACAAAATATCCACAGATTTGGTGGACTCCATGTGTCGCGCACTCCATTGATCTTACGTTGGAGGAGATAAGCAGAGATACAAAGGAGAGGAGTGCAATCACAAAGGTGAATAGGCTTACGGTGTTCATCTACTCTCACACCAAAACTCTAAGCTTGATGCGCAAGTTCACCAGCAAGAGGGATATTGCAAGGTCCAGGCAAACAAGATTTGCAACCACTTTTCTCACTCTTGATAGCCTAAATGAGAAGAAAGACAAGCTGATGTTGATGTTTTACTCAGAAGAATGGAGGAACTGCAAATGATATAAGACCAAGAAGGGAGAAGAAGCGAGTTCTATAGTCTTCAACCCTACATTCTGGAATCACACCGCACATGTTGTTCGAGTTTTCACTCCATTGGTTCATTTATTACGTGTGCTTGATGCAGATCGATGTCCATTCATGGACTTTGTCTATGGAGGGCTTGAAGAGGCCAAGCGAAGATAATTGCATCATTCGATGGCACTAAGTCGTCTTACTGTGGACAATGTTACCTCAAAGACCAAAGGAAGGCTCGATACTCCATTGCATCTAGCAGCTTATTACTTGAACCCATTTTTCTTCTACACAAAATCTTGTGTTGATCCAAATGTTGTGGTGAGGAGAGGGTTTAAGGAGTGCATGGAAAGATTTTATCCAGATTTGGATATACAAGATGCAATTAACAAGGACGAGCTTCTGACATACATGCTTGGTACTGGAGATTTTGGCAAGCCTTTAGCTGTGAGACTGAGTATGGATAAATGATGGCAATTATGATCTAGATATTTCAGCCATTGTAATATATTCACGTCAATCATATTTTTATTTATTATATTGACTAATTCTCTATTCAATAGCTAATTAGTGGTATAACCATGGAGATGACACGCCTCATTTGAAAGTCATGGCTATCAAGATCTTGAGCTTGACGTCTTCATCATCCGGATGTGAGGTAATTGGAGTACATTGAACGCGGTAATGACTCCATGTCACCCATCCAATTTGATTAGTAATAATAAAATTTAAAATAGTAATTGATATAAATTTAAAATTTGTATTTTGGTCTTCAAGTCCATACCAAGAAGAGAAATAGGTTGGAGACGAAGAAGCTGAACGATCTTGTGTATGTGTGTTTCAATTCCAACCTGCAGGAACGTCAAGTTGAGAAAGAAAGGGATCCTCTCTCATCTCGTGATCGTGCACACGTGGTTAAATGGATCGGAGATGTAGATGCTCATGACGAGGAGGTTTTTCCAGGTTCCGAATTGACATGGGGTGTTGTAGCACATGCTAGTGGTGCTGAAGAGAATTTGGAACTGATAAGGAGCCAACGAGGTGAGTGTGGCAGAGGAGCTTCATCTTCAAGCTCCAATGCTATGCCGATGAATGAGGAGAAGTTACATCTTGAGGATATAGAAGAAGATGATGATGATGATGATGATGATGATGATGATGATGATGAAAAGTTAGACTTGTATTATTTTTTGGGCATGTTGTATATGCTTTTGAACATTTGCTTGTGCTATGTACCAAGCATTTTGTTCTGAACTTGCTTCATTTTGTCTTCTCTTGTTATATTTTTTAAGCTCTCACTACAAAAAAACGCTTTTGGCGTGCACAGTCTACCGTGCACTAGGCGAGCACATGTGCTCGCTCAACGCCTAGCGAGCACCTAGGCTGCACAAGTGCTCGCTAGAATGATCGCTCATTTGAATGTGGAGGTGCGGTTAAGTTTTATTAAACGGGCGAGCACATTAATTGCAAATGTGCTCGCCCGTTTGTGCTCGCCAAGTTGAAATAAACGGCGCGGAGAAAAGTGCGCGTCATTTTTAAGAGCGAGCACGTAAAGAGCACGGGGCGAGCACTTAAGTGTGCTCGCCCGCGCCCGTAAACAGACTGCAGCGCGTCCCCATCTCCTCATTCTTGCACGACTCCCTTCCATTCTCATCCCCTTCGGCGACAACAACTCCGCCGGTAGCGCGTCGAGGCTTTCCCTTTTGATCATTCAATCACACATACACCCCTCTTTAGGTATATCTTATCATCCTTTGTCTTTGTTTTGTGTATATCATTCATTTCATAGTTGTTGTAGTAGATTTAGGATTTTGATATTTTTATTTTTTTGTTCTTAAATTCATTCTCGTTAGTTGTTAATCTTGTTGTATAGTAGAGGTGGAAATACAAAAATAGAAAGCGAATTGAAATCTGACTCGATCTTAATTGATTTGAATCGAGATTCAAATCTACATTATCCTAATTTGACTCTAATTCAAAATTCAAAATTCAAATTTAAATTTGACTAATGCGACGACTCAATAAACGTAAATAAAATTAACGGATAAAAATGTCAAGCCCTATATTTTAATTTTGTGCTGCATCATTTGCCTTCATCATTTGATCCATCTTAGAATTTCCTGGATGACCCAGTCTCATGTGCCACAAGTCATAGTCAGACAAACAACACAAGGAATACTCATAAGAGGCATTCATTGATTAACTGAAGTTTATTACAGGAAGGTAGAACAGGTCACGCTCGGACACAAACTTTCTTATCGCATATACCTTCTTATTCTTGCCTACAGATACACGCTTATTATAAAACTGGACTTCGAAATCCTTCTTGAGCAGCACTGGGACAGAGATCATGTTCTGGCGTATCCCTGGGGCATATAGTACATCATTCAGTACCAAGCTTGCAAAAGTCGGCCGACTAGTCGGCCCGACTAGTCCAGTCGAGGGGGTTGCCGATTCGACTAGGCCTAATCGGCCATTAGTTGGTCAGCCTGACTAATCGGCCGACTTTTACATCAAGGTTTTATATTTTTTTTAGTTTTTTTACTTTTTTAAAAAAAGCAAACTTATTCTAATATGCTTCATGTTATATTTAAAGTCAATTATTTCTTTTGTTTCATTATGAATGTATAGAAAATGTACAAATCTATGTTAATATATAAGCAAACTTATTCTACTATTATATTTAAAGTCAATTACTTCTTTTATTTCATTATGAAAGTATAGAAAATGTACAAATCTATGTATAAAATGATTTATATATTTAAAATAATTAAAAAAATTCAAAACCGACTAATGGTCGACTAAATCCGATTAGTCGCCCGACTGTCGATTAATCCTTAGTCAGTGACCTCGCCGACCGAGTACCGACTACCGCTTTCTGCAACCTTGTTCAGTACCATAACGCTATCCCCTAGGTCAAGTATGTATGTCCCAACACCTTCCACGTCTAAGTAGGTGTTGTTCCTCATAAAGATCCTATGTTCTCCTTTGCTCAGTTCCTTGAAGTCCAACAGACCCTCTTTCGTCTTCGCAATGTGTATGGTTGCTACAGAGTCGATTCGACATCCGCCACTATCCGTGGTGACAGAGTTGCATTCCACGACAGCCGCGAATTCTATTTTTTCTTGCCTTTGTTTTCAGCCATTTTAGAATTTCCTGGCTTTCTTGTTGGGCAATTGACCTTGTAATGGCCATATTTGCCGCAACCGTAGCATGAGCCACGTGGGTATTTCTAACTCGTTCCCTTGAAATTCGCCTTAGAGGGCGCAGCCTTTTCTTCGTGTGCACGTCATTTGCTGCTTCTTCTTTCTCGACCTCAAAGATCTCAGCTTTCGATCTTTTGCTTAGAGAGGTCATGCTCAATTGCCAGACGTGCAGGTAGGTCTGTCACAGACTTAATGACGCCATTCGTCCTCAGAGATGTGGCAACCATGTCGAATAACGGTGGGAGACTACCTAGGATGGCTGCGATATGCATCCTCTCCGAAATTGCGCAATCAGCAGCCGCTAGATCTTTGACCATCACGATCAACTTGTTCGCGTGCTCGAAGACGCTTTCAGATTCTTTCATTCTACACGAGTTATACTGGTGTAGAAGCTGGACGCTAACTTCCGATTTGGAGTGGCATCTCTCCTTAACCGCGGTACAAAGCTCGTAAGCTGATTCGCAGGTCTCAAAGACCTTTCTCCCACTGTTCACGGGACCTAATTTCCTCCATAGTTGGATTTTCTGATAAGGTTGGGCCGGGTTTGTCTATGATGGATTGTATGCTATCATGCAGCAGGCCATAATAGATCTTTCTACTCCACAACTCATAAGTAGTACCATTAAGGTACTCAATTTTTTCCACCTCACTAGCAATTGTCTTGCTTGCCATATTGGATCTGATGAAATAAATATAGAAATTGTATGAGATTGTGCAATTTACCAAGAAGATATCTACTCAATGATGATTTTGAATATTAAAGCAAACTTTTAATACAACTAACAAACATTAAGTTACCCACAAGCAACTAAGGCCAATTATAAAAAAAAGTAATGACAATTAGAGGACTGACGTGAAATATTACCTTACAAAAAACAACGAACAATAACTATTGAAAGTGTGAGTTAATTAATCAAAAAATAATAATTCAATGAGAAACTTAAAAAAATTAAGACAAGTAATGAATATGAAAAAACAAGGTTATCCTTTACTAAAGATTAATGAATGTGATTCCTAATTTAATTCAAATTAAACTAAGTTTTTAATAAAAAATTGGCAATAGCAAAATGATCATCAAAACAAAACAGGAGTATCTTAATGTCAATAAAAAAAGGGCTGAGAGTTATGTGCAGAACATTTAAAAAGGTAAAGGTGAAGATAATCTCATTTAAAAAAACACGTGAGTGGTTCTAAAACAATTAAGGCAAAAAAAAGAGGTTCCTACTTGGAACGTGAGTTGTTCTAGTCCCCAAAAAAACTCATTCACAAAAAAAAACACGCACGCAAGAAAAAAAATGGAGCTGCCTAATGCTTATAATCATGGAAGGCCGTATCCCGATATATCGGCGATATATCGCCGATATATCGATATCGACATGGGACCGATATCGAAATCGATATATCGATATATCCGATTTCAGGCATTTTCTTCAGAAAGATTCCTAGATATATCGATATATCGGCGATATATCGGCGATATATCGTCGATATATCAATATCGACATGATATCGAAACGATATCGATATCGATATGTCCTTCCATGCTTATAATATTGACAGTATGGAGGTACTAATATGCAAATTAATTTGAAGAGTTACCTGAAGCTTAGACCTATCCCATACAGGCATTTTGAAACTGCCAGAGTCATTCACAAAAAAAAGAGGGACACTTGCGCAAAATAATAAAACAAGCGTATGTAGTAAAAAAAATAAGGGCACTGAACAGGAACTTCCGTTCAAAAGAAAACAACGGCACGTATGCAAAAAAAATATAAAATGGACCTGGAACTTGTTAGGGTTTGGGACCAAAGACAAATGGTCTTAGCAACGCGGAGTGGATCTTGAAGGGTGATCAATGATCGGGTGTGGCGGTGGCGACAGAAGTCCAATCGAGTTGTGCACAGTCTGGCGAAGATGCGAGCCACAAACATTGCTCTGATACCAGTGAAGGATCTTTCCGGTACGTCGTCGCTTATCTCTTTTCTTGAACGAGAGAGAGGGAGATCGAGAGATGGAGGGATGTGGTGGTAGGGAAGGGGCTCCTGGTGAGCGAGGATAGATCGAGATGCAATGATCCATTCCACATCTCGATGGAGGTATATACAGGGCGCAGACCCTCGCGTCGTCCGCCTCATTCCCACGCTCCGACGGTTAGGGTCTCCGCAAGACCCGGCCTCGCCGCAACCGCCTCACGCCGGTCACGCAGGCCTTCTACAGTTCTTGACCCATGGGCGATTTGAAGGAAGTTGGGTAGAGACGCAAAATCACCAAGTGAAGCACATGAAGCATGTGTCTTGCTGCATCGGAATGTGGCTTGGAGTCGATGCAGACTCGGGACACATGTAGGGCTTCTGGTGCTTCGGCAACAGCACGAGTTCTCCAAGGCAGGTGGCTCGGATCAATGGCCAGCGATGAATCTAGACCGTAGGATCAAGAGATCCTACAAAATCTGCTTGTTGATGGCGGCGTCTTCTCCGTCGCGACATGGTCAAAGGAACCAAGCTCCAGTGAGGACACTCGTCCTCCGCACCGCGGGATCTCCGCAGCACCTTGGCGAAGACGATAAACACTTTGTGAAGAGCGATGAAGGTCTAAGGCGACTTGATCGTGTGTATTTGACAGAGGCTGAGGAGCTCAAAAGATCTCTGTTGAATCTCTGACTAATCAAGCGGCTTTGCCTACCTGCATTTGTTAGAAACAAAACAAAGCCAAGGGCAAATCTAATTGGGGTGATATGGGGCGAGATGAAGGCTGAAGGGAGATTGAAAAGACTCAGCCCTAAGTAGGTTCTCAAGTTTTGCGAACCTAAGAAAGTATCGAGGTGGAAACACACGTGGAGAAAAGGAAGGAGAAGAAGGTGAGGTGTGCATGATTCAATGCTTGAAAATAAAGATGGGTGGGTATTTAGGTGATCAAAATGATGATTGAATACTTGTGAATAATATAGAGAAACTAAAGGAAAATGCTACTGGGACGTACTAGGAAAATCGAAGAAGACAAATCAGGGGTGGAAGGATGCCTGGGATGAGGTGTAGACACCTCGAGTCTTCGCTCTAAATGATGGCGGAAGTGGAGCTCGAACAGTTGCTCGAAGATGGTTGTGACTTGGTCTCAGATGACCAAGAATCTCACCTGGAGATTACCCCCTTCGTCGCACTCAAATTGATTGCTCACTATCACTTATTAGGAAAGGATTAGGGCTCATAGGAACTCGTAAGAGTGGTAGATAACGGTTTCAAATGGTTAGAGTTGGGTTTTGTTTGGAGAGAAGGTGGAGGTTCGATGATTGTAGGCAGCGATTTCAACCACCGCTCATGGATGCACATGAGGGATATGATGGAGGTTAGATGGCTCGCGTGAAAGAGCATCGAGAGGGCTTTATTCTAGTACCAGACTCGTGCCCTAAGGACATGTGGATGGAGTTGAAGCATTCAGTGAAGTTGCCCCCTTGCGAAGGGACGCGACGCTCCAAGGAGTTCGTCTGGAGGTTGAGGACATAGTTGAACTGTTGGATGTCACTATCCAACGATCAAGAATGGGAGAGGTCTGATATGCACCTGATTAAAAGATCAGATGGCACTGATTAAATGCGGGCGTGGACGACTCGAGACCGTCTAATCAATTCGATTAGATGGTGGAAATGGTGGGCGGACGGTAATAAAGGACCGGGTACGTAGCTCGTTGAGATTGAGATGCGTGACCCAATCAAATTATTCTAAATGCATAAAAAATAATGTAAAATCAATAAAAAAATGAAAAGATCTACAGCTTTCACGTAGAACTTGAAACCAAAATAAATAATATGTAAAATATAATATTGTCGAAATCATTTTAAGCAATTAAAGCATTTATTTTTATTCTTTTCTTATTTTTTGTATTTGTGGTTTATGAATGATATACACTATATTATATACAACATTAACTGATTTTTATTTGATTTAAAGAAGAAAATACATAAAATAATATACACTTAAATATATTATTTATGTACAATAATTAGGGTTAATTAATTACAGTGTTATTTATTAATATTATTTGTTAATTAATGTTATTGAATTGTTTGAGCTACAAGGATAATAAATACTAATTAAGATGATAAATCATGGATTTATCTCACCTCATTCTTATTTAAGAGGTGATTGTTGTGGCTTTTACTTCTAGTATAGCATACAAGTCCAATTCTAGGCAACATGTAGCTCTACATATCAATATGTGTGATAATTACGACGATAATACTACTTTAAAACTTATATTTACAATTCTATTTTACAAATAAGAGTGTATTCCTGTTTTATTTATTAACTTAGGAATATTAAAAGCCTGAGTTTTTGGAAAAAGTTCAGAGTCATTTTCAATATTTCCGACAATTTCGCCAAAAGTATCCGAATTTCTCTTTCCGGACTTTGGCGAAACAAATCCGAAATTTAAAGCCTTGCTTTCTTGCAACTTCTCTTTACTATAAGGAGAACATGTGGTGGTGAGAGTTCTACGTTGTTAGCAACCTTCAAAGTCTTGTGACTGTAAGTATTTGTCCACTATCAGGTTGAATATATATTATGCTCGTGAATGCTACGCAGTTTTTTGGTGCTAATTGGTTTGTGTGCTTTGTATAGCAAATAATTTACTAACACAGCTATGCAATGCATCTATTAGACATATATGTTAGAAAGATTTGTATTTGTGTGTGTATGTGTATATCTTAGTTTATTTCTAAAATTAGTTACTTTCCAATTTGAAAGTATTTTGGTCATATACAAGTTCTAAGCTATCATTTTATTCTTCAATTTCTTACATAAGATATCATTTTGCTAGTACCCTTTGTTGACTTGTGTTTTTCTATGTTATTGTTGCACGTGCACCATTCTATTCATGTTCGAGCAGTGAAATTATTGGCTTCTAAGTTCTAACTTCGGTTCCAAATCTGATTTTGATTCTGAGCAGCATGGTACTTATTTACTATTGGAGTGAATGGATGGAAATTTAATGTAACATATCATGTTAATATCTTACTATTGGCAAAAAACATGTGTATTTCTATATCATTTATTGAGTTAAAGAATATTAGAAAATCTAATTTTAAAGAAAAAATGAGTTTTCAAGTAATTTCCCAAATTTCAAATCATTTCACCAGAATTCCACGAATTTCTCTTTCCAGACTTGCCGAAACGAAATCGAAATCTAACATTTAAGGTCTTGAGTCAAGGTTCCGAATTTCACGAGATTTTGGTGAAATTTCGGTTTCGACACCCTACCAAACCAAAATCAAAATCTCGATATATAGCCTTCCTTCACATATCTAGGCCGATTTTGGCCGAAATTGACGAAATTTCGTCCGAAATTGTTTCTTTTTTCAACATCTCGAAACAAAATCGAAATCGAGATTTAAAACCTTGTCTTGAGTAACGGTAGTCATCACAACTAAAAGCAATCCACAACAATTGGGTTCAATGGTACAAGCATCAATTAAGGAATCAACGGTGATAACAAGAAATGTCACTGGCTCAGAGAGAGCAGTCTAATCTGATAAGGTGTTCCTCATGCATCCTATAGCCAATCAAAGGCAACAAGGCCATTAAGAGAAATGTATATGCAATAAGACTAGAACAAAACAACGGAAACTACAATAGATGAAACAAGGACATCAAAGCAGAACAATGCATTGGCTAATTGATGAGGAATTGTAACAATGATAGCACAAAAATAGAAAGATAAGGTAAGCTTCCTTTACAAGAGATACTCGCAAATGACCAATGACTAGAACCTCACAATATTGGTCTAAACAATTGCAAGTGCAATTTGTTGGTGGGAATCTCCGAGACATAGCAACTTGAGAAGGGGTTCAAAAAGGATTTATAAATGGGATTTTTACCCGGCAGACCCTATAAACTTTGTCAATTACCTCTACGACCTTTGAAACAACCTAATTCCCCCCTTGACCTCGTAAACTTGCCAACTCTTACCCCATGAACCCTCCGGTTAATCTGTTTGAAGCCTGTGAGGGTTCTTGGGATAATTTTTAGGGTTGACGGGGTAATTACGTTGTGCAAAAGGTCGTAGAGGTAATTGGCAAAGTTTATAGGGCCTGCCGGGTAAAAATCCCTTTATAAATTGTGGAGGCAATAATGTTGATAATAGGCCTAACTGTGGAGTTGTTGATGGTGGACTGTTGCTGCTAATTAACTTCGTCGATGTTTGAGAGATTATCAAAGATGACAACTCTGTGTTTAAAATCGATGATGCTAACATATATGCCGGATTCACTCTCAGGCATTGCATCCCTTCTTTCTATGCTACATACTCAACTTTTATGAACTCGACTATCTCTTGCATCTCCAATATGATCCGGTAGAGTCTTCGCAAAAATCTTTACTTTGTGCTTGCAAAAAGAGGTTCGATAATCTCTCTTTTTATTGTCGAGCTTCTCTCGTCATGAGTCATTGAAACACCAAAATGGCTCAATAACATGCTAGTCAATTAATGCAGAACAGAAAAATGTAGGTTAAGAAAGTTGGAGCGTGGGCAGAAGGACACGCATTCGTGTGGCTTGGGGTTCTCGAAGGGAATCATAATTTACCTGAGAATGAAAGAGGGCAGAGAGAGCTGGAAATAAAAGTCAAAATCCAATTTTGTATTTCATAATGCCTCGTTGACAATATAGAGGGGAGCGAGATTACAAAAACTAAAAGAAATAAAAATGAAAACAATCCTAAACAAATCCTTGACCCGTAAGTTACTAATCAAAATCCTTAATTGATATAAAATAAAGAAAATAAAATTGGGCTCCATATTTGAAAAAAAAACTACTATAAGTTCGATTTTGGGATGCGTCGTTCGTCAAAATCTAATATTCAAAAACAGTATGTCAAGATAAAGCCTTGCTTCCACTGACATGGCATATCTCAGTCACATGATTTTCTATAAATGTAAGCAATATCATCTTATTTTATTAGTTAAACTCAGGTTTCAGTTTCTTTGATTACCAGAGAACGTCCCAAAAATATATGGGTTTCCATGGAGCCCAATTACATGATGACAATCCACGTAGGGAGAATATAGGAAAAAGAAAATCTCACCTTTCCGACCTTCCCAACCCTAAGGGAAGCCTTCTCGAGGATAAAGATGACTCCGGGCTTCGGCCCCTCATTGACGGGCAGAACGGGCAGCCCGGGCAGTATCCGACCGGGATCCCCAGCAGGACCAGAAGGACCTTCTTCCGCAGCAGACGTAGCAGCAGCAACCGCTTTCCGCTTCTTTCCTTCTGTGGCAGCTACGCGATCTTGTTCTTCTTCATCTTCTTGTTGTTCTTCTTCGGTAGAATAGTTGTTCTCTGCCTCTTCTTCCTCCTCCTCGGGGTCTTTTTTCTTCTTCTTCCGCTTTAGCCATTTGACGGCGTAAGGGCGCACCATGGCGTGAGAGTTGGGCGCTCGAGGGTGGGGCTCGGACCAGTGCCTTGATGGGAGGAAGCCTGAGTATGTGGGTTTAGGGTTTACCGGTGAGCATACCCGCGCTTACTTCGGGTGTGTACAGGTTTCAGATTTCGTGAAATTTGGACTAAATTTCGGTGAAATTTAGGTTTCGACAAAGAATGGAAATTTTGAGCGAAATAGCGATACGAGGACAGTTTCCGATCTTTTCTTCACTAATGGTGGTCGATATGGGGGAAATTTCATCGAAATTTCGATGAAATATCGTATCGACAGGGTATCGATATGATATCCGAAACCGATATTTAAACACTTGGCTAGAACCAGAAATTTTTCAAAATAGATTTGAACAAAAATTTATTGTAGTATTTTTTGTGAATGGATATCTTAGTTCATTATTATTTTGTGTTATTAGTCAATAAAAAAATCCGAAAGAAGCTTCAAATCAGTCAGCAAAATTGCATGAACATAAGAAGATATATGAAGTTGGTATTAAGTACACTGGTTTGTGAAGGTAAATGCAAATAACTTTGAATATTTGTGGTAATTATGTACTTTTTAAAACATCAACAATTGATTGCTTTTCAAGATCGGATATTTGTAGTTATCTATTAAGAAAAATATAGGTCATCAACTAGAAGAACATTCAATGGAAATTAACATGTAACTAAATTAGGAAAATGAAATTAAACTAAATGATAGAAATAATGAAATTTATTTTGAGACATCAACTCTACTAAATTGAAGTCGATAGGCAATGAAAATAAGATCGCATATTAAAAGACATGACATTCACCACTCTTAATTATGTAGAATTATGTCATTTGTAGCAAGTGATAAAAGAGCGAGCAATCAAAATAACCACATAAGAAATAATATGAAATTAATATATGCAATCGATGTTTATTTTATTTGGGCAAGTCCCGAGGTCAAACTCGGGAAGATAATGCGAGGGTCTAGAATTAATTTTAACAATTCGGAGTTAGGTTTTAAAGGGAGAGAAATTTTATTGGTTTTGAGTTTTGTAATTTTTTATAGATTTTTAAATGAGAATGCAATGGAATTGGAATAAATATTAGATGAATGGTTATATTTTTTTATTTGTTTATGCAAGAAAATAAGTGTTATGCTAGACATGATAGAAAATAAATTAATACAGTAGTTTTTAGAATTTATAAATAATGAATGGATGGAAATGCGAACTATACAAAAAGATGAGCAGGCAAGCCATATCCTCTCAATTTAATCCCCAAGCCCCATGAATTCCATGGTATAATCGGTCAATCTCAAATTAATCTCCCAAAGCAAAGACCAGAATTTCTGAGTAAGAAAAATGGATCTCAAAGAATAAATAGCCCACAATTAACAAACAAGTTTCCCAATTTTATTGATATTCAATAATATCTCAAAATTTGTAATATAATGTCTCAGCTGATGGAGAACTAAAAGAGCTTTGAAACTGCACCGAGAACACCCAAATCGATGAATGATTCATGAAGTATAGAAAATATTTTTAGGGGCATTTATTTATTGAAAATAATAAAAATTATCTCAAAATAACCTTCTGAGGGCCATGGATGTAACTCATGGAAACTGAAGAGGATCCTTAGCAATTTCTCTTGTAGGTGCAGGCTTCTTCGTAATATTCACTACTCTTGAGGGAATCCCGATGTAAATTTTCCAAGGGAAGGTCTTCGAAGCAAGTCTGAGCCATGTTGATGGTATGACCACAAATTACCCCTCTCTACGTGAGTCGATAGGGGGGGCATCGATCGAGCATTGGCAACGAATATCCTATGTCTTGATATGATGGTTGTAGTCATGCCACGTGGAGTCAGTTGGAATGTTGATGGCAGGTGATCTGATGGTACACATAGCACCTCGCTTTTCGTCATCTTCTTTGATCGTAGCAAGGGGAGGTTCGGTGGCTGCTTCATGTGATATATGGTGGAGGTGGTGACCAAATCTTCCTCAGGCACCACCGCAAGTGGTGGGGCTTTGGATGTCGGTGAGGTTATTCCAGTCAGTCGTGATCATATCCGATTAGCTCATAATATCAGGAGTTCCATCATCTAGTGGTTGCTCTTTTGTACCCCGAGACTGCAAGTACGACAGTTGGCTCAAGGTTCCAATATCGACCTAAGCTTTTGAGAGCAAGAAGAGGGTTGGGTGGCGGGTACTTGTATTGGCAACGGATCGAACCCAATCTCGACGATGCTCTTCGCCAAAGTTGGTAGATATTGAAGGATGAAATGAAAGAGGAGGACCATGAGGTGATTATAGAGGGATTGGTTCAAATCAGAGGGAGACGAAGTACATAAAAAAATATTTAAAAGTAGACCATGAAGAAATGGAATCGAAGAAGAAGATGACGAAGAAAAGAAGAAGAAAGAGATGGATGGGATTTATGGAGAAATTACTTGTAAGCTTTGCCTAAATGGGAGGAGAGTATGTTGACTCCGGTAGTAGCCTCAAATCCTGGGGTGGAATCGAACCTTGATTGTCTCCCATGGAGCAACAACAGAGGAGGGGTGTCCCTCTCTGGATCTCACCCTCAAAGAGGTCTTCACAAGAGAAGATGATGCCATTGTCACCAAGTCGTCCTCTCGACTCTCTCTCTCTCTATTGGTATCGAAACACGATGAATGATATGTTCTTGGACCTGAGGTTTGGTTTTATATAGAAAGAAGTGGAGGAAGGGGCATACATGGAATGGGTTTTGTTGAGGATAGAGGGTGTTGGTGATGGTGGTTTCTGTTGGGTAGGATAAGGAGAGAAGGTTCGTGAAGGGGATAAAAGGATGAACGAGACGTAGGAGTTATGGGGTTCTAACGATTGGGCATAACAAGGATAAAGATTGGTGGCATTTCGGTGGTTTGATCTCGTGAAGAAGAAGGGAGTTGGTTGATTCTACAACGAGGAAGGGATCAGGATTTGGGTTCGTCTAGAGATAGGATAAATGGAGGAGTTCTGGAGGTGGGGAAAGAAATCGACCGTTGGGAGGCCTCTTCGTGAGGATGATGGTGTAGGAGTGTTGGGGATAAGCAGAGGTTACAGACATGAAGGTAGTTAGCAACAAATTTTTGGTATTGGAGATGGATGGTTGGGTTTCTCGGGTAGAAGGAGTAATGGGGGAAAAGGAAGAGAGACAAGATCAGAGATGTTCTGGAGATGGCAATAGTGATTTCTGTTCATCGGGATTCGAGAGTAGATTGAGACGTGGGGTTCCAATTCGTTGGGTTCCTCTTGTCGAAGATGGAGGATGGAGAGGTGATCGGCTATTAGGAGGGGTGGTTAGAGGTAGGAGGATGGGGGCAATTTTACCTCGATCCAACAGTCATGAGGCAGTCACGTGAGGAAGAGTGGGTGAGTGATGAATTTGAAATCTGTCTCTATAAGGATATGTAATTGTCGTAGTACAGGAGGTAGATTTCAATCATGCAAAGAACCACACCTTCGAATATGTGGATATTATTTTACTTGGTATGGGTACCAAGGTTGAACTCAAGGACACGAACCTTTTTATTATATTTATCCAATTTTGCCATTAATATGTGATTATTTTCACGTCTTTAGGTCTTCAAGCATATGCACAAAGAAATGCACATTAAATAACACACAGAATGGTGCATGTATTTTTTTTGGATTTTTCAATGCAATTATAAGATGATGCATGAACAAAATGCAAGGTACAAGCAAGCAAAATAATATTTACAGACATTCCCTATAGAATATGAGCACGGATTATGATTCAAATTCAGAGTCAAGTGGAGCATAAAATTATGAGCAAGCATCTATTAATGGCATAGACTTATAGAGCAAAGGATACTATAGAACATCAAAATTTATCACAATCAATTAAGTGTCAAATCATTGGTTAAATATTCCATAAAATAGAGAATAAAATAAGCAATAAAATGAAACCAAAATTACTCAGTTCGGACTTAATATGCTCAATATATCAAAGAAATAGTGTAAGGACGTAACTGTAACAAAATATGAAGAAATAAAGGATAAATAATTACAAATAGGTCCCTCAAAGGACCTATTTGCAATAACCAAAACCCGAAGGGGCCCTTGTAAAATTTGTCCTTGTGTGCGGGGACCATTACGCAAATTCCAAAAGCCAGTTGGGTCTCTATGTAAATTTCCCCAGGCGCGCACATGAGGCACGCACCCAGGGACCTTGTTGCAATTATGGAGAATACCCAGGGTGTTCCTGCAAATTACCTAGACCCCCTCACGTGCAGGGCACACGAGGGGCCATGCTCGGGTGGGCTTGAGGCTCGACAGGCACATGGCGGGTACTGGTTGCTCGGTGGGTGAGGCTCGGCTCCCGAGCCTCCTTGCTTCGGAGGAGGCGACATGGTCATCTCTAGGCCGTTGGATGGCCACCGCGAGGGCGCCATCCAACGGTGCATGCACTTTGTCCTCAACCGGAGGAGGGGCGGTGTAATTGGAGCTCTGGCGACCTCGCCAGAGTCTGCCTTGCTCGAGGAGAAGCCACAAGGATAGATGTAGAAGGTGGTCGTCGTCGTGTCGCCGGATAGGAAGCTCGAGATCAGTGAGGGTCACGAGGCTCTGATCATTGAAGTTCATGCATGATGTTAGTTGTAGCAGAAGCGTGTGTGAGTGGATTGTAAGCGAGAGGGAGTGGAATGGGAGCCTGATCGGGTGAAGGAGGCGGAGGCCGAGGTCTTCTTCTCCGGCCAATCTGAGAAGAAGGGAGGTGGAAGTGAATAGGTTATGGAGAAATGTTGGAGATGGACAGAGGTGTTGGCGTGAATGACAGTGGGTGTGGAGAAGCTGTAGGATGGCCAGCTGATGAAATGGGTGCGTGCGCGAGTCGGATTAAAGTGGAGAAAACACTAAGAAAAGTTAGAAGGTTGATCTGGATGATCGGAGGAGGAAGAAGGGGCAGAGGAAGTGGCATGGATTGAAGTCATAGGGACTTCGGGTCTTCGCACATGCTGGGCAGTCGGTCCAGCGAGCTCGAGCATCCGTCGGAGTGCGGAGCGTACATGGCAGGGGCCCATGGATCGCACCCGGGAGCAAGGGTTGTCTTCGCCTCGATAGCCGCCCTCCGCTGTCATCGGAGGGCGGAGGAAGCTATGACTCAATACTTGAATGGTGGATGGAGTGAACGGAGGTTGGAGAAGGGAATTTTATAGGATGGGATCTCCGGCGGTTACGTGGTGGCGGGGGGGTGGTTAACGGTGATTTGATGGTGGAGGAGTAACAGGAGGTGTAGTGATTATAGTCATGCGAGGATGGCGCAGGAACCAGCTACGTGGTGGTGGCGTTATGAGAGGAGGAGCGTGGTTGATGTGGCCTCCAAAATAAAAAGGGGAGGAGCAACGACGAGGCGTAATGGGCAGGGCAGGGAAGGCGTTTGAAGAGGAAGACGACATCGTAGCCTTGGATATCGTGATCCACCGACCAAAATTAGGGTGCAATGTACGCATCAGATCAGGTCCTTAGGATCTGATCTAGCGGTGAAGGTTGAGGCAGGAGCGGGCGGTTGGATCTGATCAGAGTTTTAATCCGACAGTGGAGAGATAATGCGGTAATGGACAGTCAGATGGAAAAGTGGGGTGAGATCCGATGGTCAGAAATAAAGGTGATGTGGTGAAAGCGACGCCGTAGGATTTTAGGGAGATCGGGTGGCTGAGGTTTAGGCGCAAAGGAGCGACAAGGATTTGATCTGGAGGTAGGATCTAACGGTTGTGAGCAAGTGAGTGATGAACGATGGAGATGGGACTGATCAAGGAAGATCTAATGGCCATAATAATGCCGGGGGGCGAAGAAGAGGGCGACCACGTGGTAGCTCCAGAGAGCGCCACGTAGCCGTTCCAGAAAAATCAATAAATATAAAAAATAAAGAAAAATCCAAAAGAAATAGTTAGAGGTAAAATTAGGAAAAAGTCAAAACATGAAAGTTGTATATCTTGATGAGATCTACAAGTTTCGTGTTGGACAAAAAGTCAAAAGAGGTCATTTATACAAAAGAATATATTTGGGGGCATTTTAATGGGATAAAAATACCGTCTTTTAGTCTTTGAGATTTTTTGTATTTTTTATTCTTTAAAGGTCAGTACAATTTATAGACATTTATTAACTTTAATTTTAAAGGTTTTCAATAAGATAAAAAGACAAGGAAAAAGGTTGTAATTGAATATAATAAATAAAGTTAGAATATAGGTTAATTACACACAGTTTATATACAATATAATACAAGATAAAATGAATGAATTATTAGATAATTTTATTATCTTGTTTGATTATGGGGATTAGTATGTGGATTTTAATATGATTAATACGAGATTCATCAGTGAGAGGGTGGCATTAAAGGACAAGGGGCTTTGACCTGGGGAAGGCTTTTTGATATGGCAGATGAGGTTCCAGTAAGGATGTGCCACGTCAGCATTGACGTTGACCAGGCGCATGAAATATGAATATAAATGGAAGAGAAATAGAATTATGTTAAATGCAAAAATAGTTAAAATGAAAACTATAAAATCTAAATGAAACCTACAATGCTCATGAAGGATTCCATTGCAATGAACTCATGTGTGCAAGTTATGCAATTTTTTATTGATATTTTATTAATATAATTTTTTTATAACTTTAATCTAGTTTTCTGTAAATAATAAATGCATGCAAAAATAAAACATAGTGTAAAATAATGAATTTGACATAAACGCATTTTTTGGATTTTTCTAAGTGATGGATAATTAGAAAATGCGAAATATATACACATGAATGATATAGTATGCTCAAAGTCAGAATTTGTCTTTTTCTTTATTTTTCTGATTATTTTTATTTTATTTTTATGTAATTATTAAAGCATGTTATGGAATAAAGAAATGAAACATAAGTGAATAAAAAGAGTTAAATATGTAAATGAAATAACAAGTCAAAAATCAGTAAATATGTACAATATGCATTTTTGTCCCAAGATCCGAGTTTCAACATACGAACTCCAATTCTTTTGAATTCGGTCTTACTTTGTAGATAATTGAGTGTACATTACTTCAAAGTAAGTAGAGTGAAATCTGACATTGTATGTGAGATATATCAACATTTACGGCTTTCTCTCCGGGAATTAGGTTTAGGTTTATTCACATATATGCAAGGGTAGTATTTTTTATTTTTCATCTATTAATATAGTGATATGTACACAATGAATCTGGTATTAGGTCATTTGGAGTTAGTATGAGTTGTTTAAAATGGGTGAAGTTAGGTGAATATATATGTGGGAATATGAATGCAACATGAAATGCTAATTTATGCAAATTATTTACGAGTGTGTGAATGCTAATTATGGGTTATAAACGCATGAGTGCATCTAGTTACTCAATACACATATTCATCAACCCTCTTTAAACATTTCTCATCCCTGAGAAACTAAAGATTGAAGTAATAAAACTGAGATTGTGTTCCATGTCAAGATCATGAGCAAAAGGTGGAAAATGGAGCCTGATCTAACATTTGGATTAATAGTTTTGATAGAACTCCTGTGAAAATTAGGACTTTAAGATCAACAGCCTCTAAGTTCTAGAAGTTAATGTATAGGTTCAGCTCAGAGGTCATCTTAGATTCATCCCCTCTCAAAACATGCTCCATGAACATTGAATAATTATCTCTTGTGTGTGAAGGGTGTTATCTCTTCCCATTCAAAAATGTTGAACTATCATGCATTCCTCTCCTCCAGTAACTCATCCCCAGGGAGTCTTGTATTTATTTCTAAGTTCAAGTACTAAAGAGGGAGAAATTGGAGCCTCGCTAATGTAGCTAAGTCCCCTATTTGAAGCTTGACCAATGTAGACAAGTCTTCGCTATGTAGGCAATGGACCATTGTGGTCAAGAAATCAGGATTTGAATTTTCTGCTCTACATTTATTTTGAGTTTTTTTTTAATTTTGCATGTTTATTCAAGGTACCCATTTTTTGGCGTACAAGAGTGAACAATCATGTTAGGTGATTGCATTGCCCCCACTCGTCTGAGCGGTTATGTATTAGCAACTATTCCTCACCCAAAGCTTTATTTCAACCCGTACTCCGATCTTTAGATGTCCACACTACTAGAGATGAAGCTACATGGTCTTCCAACACCTTGTTTGAGTTTAGCTAAGTACATAGTGATATAGTCCAGATTGATTCTCCATTCAAGAATCGTACTTAGAATGAGGCAATCAGTTTAGACACTAAGAGTGAAAGTCTGAATAATGTCATGCAGAATTCAGGGGTTTAAGTATAGGGCCTGAAGCTTCTAAAATCCTAATTCTCGGTGAAGTTCCTTTGAAAATTAAGTGGATTGAGGTCAAGTCAAATCCATTCTCTATTTCTTCTCATACTCGGTTTAGAATCTAATGACTTTTCACCAATGCATATGCATGATATGCTGGATGAAGTGCATATGCATGGGATGCAACTTTTTCTTTTTCTTTTTTTACAAGTGTTTTACATATTGTATATATTTTACATAAAACAATACAGATTTTACCAGGATCATACACATTTACATATTTTTATATTGTACATTTTTTTACAATATTTACCTGCAACCCGTTTTAAGTAAGTAGTATATACATAAGATACAATATAACATAATGACATGCAAAGCATGTACGCAAATGTAACACACCCTCCCCTAAACTTAATGTATGCTAAGTATAAAAGGGTGCAAAAGAAAAGATAAGTGGAGTAGAAGTCCCCCCACCCCCATACTTAGGCTCTGGTCAGCCTAAGTATAGAAGAGAGTGAAAATGGGGCGGTCGAGTACAAGAAGAGATGATAAGTATTCACGTGGAGAGCATATGTCTCTGCTATACTTAGACTTTTTCCTAAGTATAAAAGAAATACAAGGGAACCAATGGGATCAAGAAGAAGATACAAAGGATCAAAGGGGTTTTCAGCAAACCTTCTTGCTTGAGTGAGGCGAGAGGGAATATACAAGGTGAGTATCGACATTGGGGATAAGGATCTGAACGATGCGAAGAAGTTTCACATCCATCATCAGAGTCATCCTCATAAGAATAATAGTGTTCAGTAGAGGTTCTCCAACTAGTTTTGTTCTTTTGCTTGCTCGCTCAAAATGAGCTCACTCACATGGGTATCGGACTCTTCCATGGATGATGAATACTCTAGTGAAGAGATGTATGGCTGGTCATATCTAACTACTCTAGTCAGTCTACCGAAACTTGGAGAGGAGTCCTCAGAAAGATCCGTGTATATGATATGTACTTAGTCGATTTGCGAGAACCTGAAGCAAGGAGAGGGGGAAAGGCATGAGCTTCCTCCTCTCCACTAACAACCCAAATATAGGATGTGTCTTCTCTTTGGTGTTTTGGTGATGAGTGTGGTTCATTTGCTTGGTCAGTCATATTTTATGGTGATGGCTCGGATGTCGGATCGCAGTAATGATCAAGTAAGTCTGAGATGACTGTGTCTGGGTTTGGTGAAATGGACGTGTGTAAGCTTGTATCTTTCACCTTGGTGGCATCATGAGTGGCAATGGGGCAAGCTACAGATGGAGTCACCTTAATATATATGGTGGCAAATGTGATCTCCATAACGGGAGCATGGGCAATTTTTATTTGCAATCACGTATTCCCCTTTTGACTATGAAGGTTTCTTGGTGATGTCAGCTTTGGTCTTCTCGACAGTCAACTTCTTAGGTGTCTCTACTAGGGTCATGTTTTGAGTCGGTGGTTCCCGGGGAGAGCTCTGATCATGTGAAGTGGACGGGTTTGTTTCTGTTGTCTCCTCTTGGCCGCAGTTATTGGTAGCTTGTTCGGTTGCCCCAAGGTGGGATGTGTCCTCGAGAGTTTGATTGTTTTGGTCTAGGTCTGGAAATTTTATCTCTTGAGTCTCACAATCGATAGTTGGTTTAGTAGGGACTAAGAACGACTTTCCCAAAATGATTAGAGACCCAGTCAACTCTCATCGGTGCTCAATATCTAGGACAATGAAGTCCACTCTATATTTGACATCTTGGAAGTTGATGACGATATAAACAACTCCTATTGGTATTTTCGTGGATCGATAAGGAAGTTAAACGATCACTAGTCTTTTTTAAGTGGTTGAGTTTGAGTTGGTCACACATGAACTTTGGGAGGATGTTTAGAGTAGATTCGTCATCTATATGAACATGAGTAAATTCAATATCCTTAATTTCACAATTAACCCTGGTCAACTACTTAAATCTATGACATTTGATCTTATGACCCATCACCAATGAAGTGGATGACAGTTCCGAAATCGCAGCGTTAAGGATGTGTATATATCGTCGTGCATAAAAATTAATGTGCCGTTCGTTGTAGGCGGCAATTGTAATCGGTCAAGAAATAACCACAAATATTTATTCAAATTTTAATCTAGTGGTTTTATGTTTATTTTACTTGGGCAAGTCCCAAGGTCGAACACAAGGAGGCAAAGGAACAACCTAGAATTATGTCTATCAAAATTCGTGCACGATTTTCGAGGCAGTCTTTTTTTTATTTTTTTAATGCAATAAAGGATGCAAAATGCAAATTCGGCCTATTTTAAGAACTAAACTGTCAAATATGTTCAAATGATGTCCGAAAAATATAAAACTTGGCCAGATGCAAAATATGATGAAATAAATGTACTGTATTTTTTTTTTTGGAATTTTTAGTGCAATGTGAATTTTTTTATGAATTTTTAAGTGTAAATAGAATGATTTTCAATATTTAATTATAATTAATATTAAACCTACATATTTTCAGGGGATAAAATTATCTAAGATCTATTACTAGGTAATGGACCTCAGAAAAATCCTAAACCTCGAAAATGTGGGATTTAATACCTATTAAAAATCAAATATTGAAATATGCAAAATGATTTTTACACGGTAAACTATGCATGCAAATGCAATTCTTTTTGGGCACAATGTCAAGCACATTTAATTCTACAATATGTGACTTTTAGGGGAATTTTTAGAGCAACAGTTAATCAATGGCAAAATTAAGAGCATAAAATGGGCAAAGTCTGCAATTTTTCACAAATAATTAATTACTAATTAACCATTAATCACAAAAATATCTACAATATGTCCAAATGTAGAGAATTAAATGAGGAACATCATGCTATTTTTAAATGATAAAGTAATGTCATATAGAGGTTCAAAATCACGAGGGAACACATAGGTATATCTACAATAAAAAAAATAAATATAAAAATAAATGCAAGGGGGATTGGTTTGTAATTACCAATTCTAGAGGGGAGCTTCTTGCAAAATTGCCAGAGGTCGCGTGCGATGCACGTGACCCCTGGTCGGCGAGGGTTGACGCGCAAATCAGAGAAACACCGGGAGGATGTCTGCAATTTACCCCAGCATCACGTGACCCTCACTTGATGAGGTGGCTCGGCTGGAGGCTTGGGGCGAGGGCTCCACGTGGTGCCGCTTGATTGCTTCGGGCGGCCCGAGGCACCTGGCGTGGAGGGAGGTTCGGAGCAAGCTTCGGAGTGGATCACGACTGTCGATGCAGATAGGATCGAACGGCTGAGGGATGCTGTTTATCGAACGGCGAGATCAAGCCTCTCCTCGATCGGATGGCGGTGAGGGCGGCCGAGGTGTCAACGGTGCTGATGGAGGATGCGGGCTGATCGAACGGTCGTCGTTGTCCGACACACGATCGGGGGTCGTCGATGGAGCGACAGAGGACGGCGAAGCTGGCGGCGTAGTTGGTGACGAAGGTGATGACCGTGCTAAGTTGGGCTCAACGGCTAGAGTGGCGATGGCGTAGCTCAATGCAGGAGACCACGACGGTGGAGGCGAGGCCCCGACGGAGGAACGTCGATGAAGGCGTTGATGAAGTTGTTGGCTTCGACGCCCGAAGGAGGAGCAGCGGTGAAGACGACGAAGTCCTTTGTCGAAGAAGATGGCTTGCTGGAGGAGCTCGACAACGGTATATGAAGCGGGGGTGTTTGATGAATCGAAGATGGGGGTTCGGGAGTTGAACGGAGTGGGATAGAGACACCGATGACGGGAAGAAGAAAAGGTGAAGCAGAGGCGGAGGGTACCTGGAGGAGGCTCGACGGCGGTGCACGCCGGAGCGGAGCAGCTGCGGAGGGCGAGGCTGCGACGAGGTTATGGCACCTCGGATCACGCCAATGATGGAGATCACCTGGTTGTCAGGACCAATGGAGGAACTCTTCGACGAGGGATTGGCAGATCCTTGGGGGTCGGGGGGGGGGGGTCTTCTTAAATAGGAGAAGGGGCGAGTGGCCAGTGAGGGAAGGCACGAGAAGTGCGGAGGAGGATGGTGAAGTTTGCGGAGTTCGTTGGCAGCGCAGTCAAACGGTGAAGCTTACGGAGGGCGGTGGTTGCGAGGGGGGCGCCTGGGGAAGACGATGGGCACAGGTCGTTCGATCGGCCGAGATCGAACGGGCTAGAATGCGCCACGTGGTGGCTGCAAGGGAGAAGGGAGCGCACGTGCTTGGCGCATGCCTAGGGGCACGTGCAGGTATTTTAATTTTTTTAAAGACGAATTAAAAGAGGCCAAAAAATGCTGACACATGGCGACCCTAGGGGCTGCCACGTGTCAGCACCAGAAAATTCCGGGAATAAATGCTTTGGAAAATCAAAAATAAATAGCAAACGACCTCAGATCAAAAAAATGCCTTCACGAAAAATGCTCGTCTCGATGAGATCTACAACTTTCATGAAGACATTAAAACTAAAATCAATCAAATGCACAAAGTGATTTTTTGGGGGTATCCCATATACATAGAATACCTATATTTTTGGGTTTTGTATTTTTTTGTCATTTTTAAACCAGATAAAAAAACCGGAAAAAAATGGAAAAAATCAAAGATAAATAAAGACACCTTAATCTAATTTTTTTGGATTTTTATTAATTAAGAAAATATGCACATAATATATCAGGTCAAAAACTGCTAAAATACACAATTTACAAAAGAGACCCAAAATTCAACTTTCACATATGAGCTCCGATTCACTTGAACTTGGTCTTGTTTTGAAGGTAATTGAATGTGCATTAGTTCAAAAGTGAGTAGGATCAAAACAGACACTAGATGAAAAAGATATGTGGTTTTTAGTCTGGGAATCCTTAAACTTGGGTTTGGGTTTTTGGTCCACTTATTAGGGTTAGTTATTTTTTGTATTTTTCATTTATTCTTGTTAGTGATTGATGAATCCGCGATTCATCACTCTAAAAGTCAAAAATAGAGCTTTGTTCCTGAGTAATTAGATGCATATTTCCACTTATATTGCGAAATTAGCATTCATGCATGCAAGCATAATATCTGCATTTTAGCATTCATATTTGCATAAAATAAGGAGCCAAATTCACTTGTAAATATTCACCATATTTTACCCTTTTTGTATATATTTTATACTAACTCCGAATCCAATAAAACCAACTCGATAGTGTATATATTACTAATACTAATTAAAGAAAAATATCAAAAAATACTAACTTGTAAAATTGACCAATAAAACCACAATCCAAGTTTGAAACCATGAACCTTGGAACACACATATCTCTCTCATACAACCGCCGAATTAGGTCTACTCACTTTTAAAGTAATATACATTCAAAGACCTTTAAAACAAGACCAATTTCATTAAAATCGGAGCTCGTATGCAAAACTTGGGTTTTGGGCCCCTTTTGTATATTGTACATATTGCCCGTTTTGCCCTTGCATTTTATCCTTTTATTTTCTTAATTATTAAAAATCCAAAAAAATAGATTAAGTTGTAAATATTCTTTTTATATTTTCTCTATTTTTATTTTGATTTTTCTCTTATTGAAAAATGACAAAAAAATATAAAAGGAAAAATGTGATATTTTATACCTATAAGGTGCCACCAAAAAATACATTTTGTACAGATGATCTCATTTGATTTTTGACCCTTCACTAAAGTTGTAGATCTCGTCGAGACGAGCAACTTTCGTGTTGATCACTTTTTGATCTAAGCTTTTTTATTATTTCTTTTTGATTTTTCTTTTCATTTAGTTGTGGATTTTTCTCGGAGCGACACGTGGCAACTCCTGGAGTCGCCATGTGTAGCCTCCTCATTCACTCACTTATGCCATCTCCCTCCTTCATCCTGGATCGTTGGATGAGAGGGTCATCCATCAACGGCCATCCTCTTCTCTACCCATTCCTCCCCCACTCTCCATTGACTTAAGGGAGAAGCCAACATCCTTCTCCATCGACAACCACTCCACACCCCACCCCCTCCACCTTCTCCATCGCTTCTCCACCCCCCTCCTCCTCCTCTTTATAATCCCCTCCACTCCTCCATCCATCCCCATCCGCCATTTTCATAGTGAGGGAGAGGAGAGCTCCATTCCTTCTTTGGTGACAGCAAGGGAGAGAGTTCCAACAGTGAGCCACGACCCTACTCCTCCGGCGAGATCCAAGGGATCAAGGTCCCTTGCCGCAACTCAAGCGTGAGCTACTCGAGCTCTGCATTGCCGCTGCATTGAGCAAAGACCTGAGACACCAGTAAGAGCCTCATCCCCAGGCAATCCGACTCCATCTCCAGGTAACTTCTTCTTCTTCCTCTTCTACACCCCCCTCTCTCTCTCCTCGATTCAGCTTCTTCCTACCACAAAATCACCAAACAAATCGCACTTTCACGGATAAATCACACGTTGCGAACGCAACGATGATTTTTATTTATTTTTCCGACAAACTTTCTTGAATCAATTAATTCCACATTTACGCATCCTAAACAAATAGGGGGAGTTCCCCTGTTTCTCCATCTTCACGCCCCAACCGCCCACGACCGCCGTTATCCACCGTTCTATGAGTGAGATAGGTTCTAGCTCCATCAAAGCCGTGAGGTGACCGCTCCTTCTTCAACGTCGAGCGACGACAAGTCGAAGGCGAGATCTGGTGGTCCTCACCACCATCACGAGTTCCACAACGCTCGTTGAGCTTCGGAGGCTGCCATCTCCTTGAAGCGATGACGGAAGCCGCACGACGCGACTCCATCTGGCAAAATCGCAGGTAAATTCTCTATCTATATCTTGTCATTTTATTTTATCTAACATTATTTTCTTCTTGTTGATCACCATTACTATCACCATATCATTTTAAAATCACATCTACACAAGTCACATTATCACCATAAATCCATCACATCCATCACCATTCATTTCACTTTTTATTTCTGTTTAGAAAATTACAACAAAAAAAATTACAAAAAAAGAAAACAAAAAAAATAAAAACAGGGAAGCAGCTCAGCCGCCCCCTTGCCTCGACGCCGGCAACCTCGCACCTCTCCACCTGCGGCTGGCCGCACCGCCAGCACCTCCTCCGTTGCGCGGTAGCCGCCCGCGTCCCTGTTGTTCCAGCCTTCAGGCGCCTCCGTGCCCACCGACCTCCAGCCCCTCCACATGTTGTTGCTGCCCCGCCCCACGACCATTAGTGTGGTGCTCCACAACCACCGCACCCATGTTGTCTGCGCGCCACCCGCGCACGGCCCGCCTCCTCCAGCACCGCGGCCCGCCGCCCGCTCCAGTGCGCCTCCAGCTCTCCAAGCCACCCTCGCGCATCCTTGAGCGGCCATCGCACCTTCAGCCCCAGCTGTGCGGGAGCCCCTCGCGCATCACCACCTGTGAGCCGCCTAGTAGCTCCGCACCTCGCGCCGCCCCGCCTCCTGCTGCACCCTTGCGCCGCCGCGCGACCATCGTCCTCCCGCGCATGCGCCTCCGCCGTGCCCAACCACCTCGCGCCTCCCCACCGACGCCTCTTGAGCGCGGCTGCGTGGTGCTCCACGCGGCGAGCGCAGCACCGACCTCACCATCCCTCGATCGCCGCCTGCCTCGTGATCGCGCCGTGCGTCGCCGCGTGCAGCGCGCACCGCCCTGCTCCTCCCTCGCCGATCTCCGCCACTCCGCCCACCGCCCTCGTGCTCGCGCTGCCGCCCACTTCCCCCTGTGCGTGCGTGCCCTAGAAGAAAGAAAGGGGTGGGTCAGCTCTCAAGGTTTATTTATTTATTTTTATATTATAACCATTGCATAGTTTTCCATGCATGTTTATCTATTTCCAAAAGAGTCCTTAGGCACATTTCAGTTTGTAGTTTGTCATTTTTTAGTATTGCACGGACAACCCTGACTTGATCATTAATTTGGAAGTCATCTTTGCATCACTTTTAATCAAAAAAATAGCATGTTGTAGAACAACTAATTCTTTCTCTCATGGCTTTTTATTTATCTTTTTGTGATGATCAGATAATTTATTAAAAATTAAAGAGTGAAAATCAAAGATATTTGCCCAATTATGCTCTGAAATTCACACAGGCCTATTTATTGATCCAAAAATTGTGAAAAAAATTGTAGATGATGCATCTAAGTGTTCTTTAATTACAATCCAAATTTTGTTCACTTAGGAGTTGTCTTTTGCATAAAATAAATTATAGAGTGATTTCTGTAATTGATTTTTAATTAATTCCATGAATAAGATTTTTGAGAAATTTCAAAATCTCATGGATTCCTTATTGAAATACGTATTTGAGATAAATCAATCTCTGGATAATTTAATTTATGGATTAATTAAGGATTAAATACTCACAGTAGCTTAGTTTTCAATAAAAAAATCATAGAAAAATCATAAAGTGTCAGAAAATTCCAAAAAAATAGTATACCTTCATTTCATCATATTTAACTTCCAGTAATTTTTTCATAATTTTTTCATATCATTTGCACGAAAAATTGCATAAAAACCCTAAAAAAATTTGCATTTTTCATTTGTGCATTTTAAATCCAAAAATTCGAAAAAAAATACATTTTGCATTCATTGTTGGATTAGTTTTCAAGAAAAATATCACTTGGCTGATTTGTATATTTTCACATTAAAATTAAATTTGGCTAAGTAGGTTCTTTTCGTGTTAACTTAATCCAAGTCTGCATTTTTACTGCATAAAAAAATACCAAAAAAATCTCTTGGAAAACCGCAATCTAATCTGATCTCGAGTTATTCCTTTGCCTCCTTGAGTCGACCCTGGGGCTTGCTCAGGCTAAACAAGCATAAAACTGCATATTTTCATTCGACGAATCATCGATTTGTGCAGTTAATTTTTGATCGATGCGGATCTATCCGACTGCAACGAAAACGTCAATTCAACGACATTAAAAAGGGTAGGTCCACGGCTCGTCAAATGGCGCCGTTGCCGGGGATTCGTCAAATGGTGCCATTGTCGGGGAGGCAAACGGCTTCGGATCACTTTAGAAATTTAGATTTACATTTTCCAGTCAATTGGGTAGTCTGATCCCCGAACCACCTTGTAATTATTCTATTTTTTCAATTATTTTCTATTTATTTATTTATTTTATTTTTTTCCTTTTTCTCTCTGACATTTTTTATCTTTTTGTGCGAGGGCTCGATGGACTTAGAGAGGCTTTCTTGAAGTCGACGCATCTCGAAGTGCATCGGAGGCCGGACGATTCGTGGATCAAGTCGGCTGTGGAGACGCCAAAAAGATTTTTTTTTGTTAATTTGTAAAAAAAGTGTCTGCATTTATAGCGGTTCCAGTTTGGGTTCTCGCGTGTGTAAACATAGTGGAACCGTGTCTCCGTGTGCTGTGTGGATTGAATCTTTAAAATAGGCTTGCACTAGCGGCTCTTCAAGCCACTATAGGATTTGCTTGTGCTCGTAATTCTTTAGGACCACATACTTCACTTAAAAGACACACTTAGACCGCAGAACTTAGACAAATCAACCAGTTCTTCACTCGCTAATAGAACTGATTGTCTAGGAGCGGATTTTATCGTCTGCATTTGCATGTAGTATAAAAGTTTTCAATTATGTTTTGCATCCTGCATAAAGCGAAGGGATCACTATAAGTATTCTTCACTCAGCATAAGCATCATTGATTTTCGTGCATCGGCTTTTCTCGATTTCTCTCTCTTGGTTTGCAAACTTAAGTAAAAGAAAATTGGGACTGGACGATAGGCGTGTTGTATGAATTGGACTAAACCAGTGATAACTTAACTTAAAATCGGGACTGCTAACATTATTGACCAAAAAATTCAATAAAATCAGAAATTCTGCTTGTGGTAGATTAATCCCCAACCTTGTTTTCAGGCTGAGTGAGGGTACTTGAGTGTGTGTGAACACCTTAAGGCAGAGCCCAAATCCCCGCCTTCCATATCACATTCCGACTAATCCTAGCAAATATCACAAGTTGAATTATTCAGGTTCACTGAGTAGTACCAAGTAGCCTCCGCCTGTCTCAGGTAGATAGGGGCGAAATTGCGGTACTTCGCAACAAGTTACCAGTAACCCCCCGGAGTGAAGTTACGGCCTTGTCAGCCTCCGCTTGCTTGCAGGTAGATAGGGGCAGGTCTTTGAATCCATCAACTTGGGATAGGAGCGAAGAAAGGAAGGACCGGTGGTATCTTAGACGACAGGTTAAACAGGGAAGACGCATCCGGCTTTGAGCCGACTTCCCTAGCCACGTAACCTTTGCTATCTTGTCTGATAAACTCACACTTAGAATCAACCAGATTAATCGGACTCGGTTTCAAGTCCTTCACCGTGTTGAGTGTGAACTCGGGGTTTGCTCTTGTGTTTGTCTTTGTGTCTGTCCGTGTGTGTTATCCTGTATAATTGCATGTTTTCGACCTCAATCTTCTTCCTTTCCTCTTCAAGATGCCGGGATATTGGTCCCCATACCCTGTGACCTCTGGTCAATCCTCCTCGACCATATACCGTTCATCTCCATCTTCACCTTCTTCCATGTATCCTCCGCCATCCACGGGAGAGCCTTACCCGTGGTCGGTTCCATCTCAACCCGATTATGAAGTCAGAACTTGGACTGACTTCTCCACTTCTTCGCATTTCTCACCTACTCCATATTCCAACACTCCAGATCCACTTCCATCTTGGGTTGATTGTCCTTATTCTCGAGAGCTTGCAAGAATCAACGAATCAAATGAAGAGCATGCCACTGCTGAGATAGATGATTGGCAAAATTGTATGCCATCGCATATTTCATTCTCACCTCAAGTAGGGACCAGACTAGAATTCACATATACACATCCCGACTTGACCTTAGGGCATAACATGGTCGATCGAACATACCAAATGAAGATGTCTGCACATCATGATTTCTATGACTTGATTGACTTTAGTGATCAAGATTCCATTAACCAACCTTCATTCGAAGAGCCTATACATTTACAAGATTGGACTCGTGAGCTAGAATTATCAGTCCCCGTTTCATCATATGAGGCTCCGACCAATATTTGTCATTTGGATGGTCCATACTCGACCCAACACTACATGCCAGATTCTAGGTATGTTGAGTATGAGACCCCAACATCTCAGCAGTCTCCTCCAATTGAGCAGAACTCTCACATGATTTGTCATGAGAATTTTTTGGAGGATGACATTTCTCGACTTATCGTGAAAAATGAAACATTAGGTAACAAGTTGAGAGACGTCATGGAAATATTGCACTCAATTTCTGCCAGCTTGGGAATGAAAGTGGAAAAGGACGTAAGTAGATCTGATGTTGAAAACCAAGCAAGCATTAGGGAACCCACATCTTCTGTACAGATGGAGTCCATTCTATCTCTCTCTTCTACTAACCCCTTGCCTTCCAATCTTGAGTCTGATCATTCATCTATCCAAAACACCAAAAAAATAGAAAAATAAAAAAGTCACATAAAAGTTGAAAATGAAAAAGACCTAAAAAATTGGATCCTGCCCTAAGGGAAGCACTCGATGAAGAACTTATTTTTAATCTTCCCTTAATAAAGGCCATAGATCACTTTCCCGACCTCAGACGATTTGTGAGAAGTAAATTGATGCCCAAGAGGTCGGGTAATAATAGAACAAGGACTGAAAGACACATAGTATCTATGGCCACCTCCTTGGTGATGGGGAGAAAGACCAAGAGCCACATAGTGAAGCGGTTGCCCCGAGTTGAGTGTGAAATCAAAGACACTATCTTTACCCATGCAAGAATCGATGATGACTCTCCAATAAATATCCTCCCGACCTCTGTGTTTGAAAAGCTCAAACTCAGGCCAATTAGGAAATCGAGAGAGATCGTTCAGCTAGCTGATCGATCCATCAAACGGTCTAGAGGAAATGTTTCAGTCATCTTTACTTTCCAAGGTGCTCTACTCCAGGTGGACTTCACAGTCATTGACATTGATCACCGAGGAGAGTTTTCCTAGTCTCCGATTATTCTCGGGAAGCTGTTCTTAGCCTTGGCCAAGGAGACTATAGATTGCGAGAAGCGCTTCGACCTCATTCTTTGATAAACTTTACTCTAAGGTGACCCGCACATCCGCTGACAGTCGTGACCATCGAGAGGAAGATGAGTCCCACCTCTCTACTATACCTGAGAGACCGATTGTCCGGACGACCGTTGGATTAGAGACTCCCCACTCCTCCACTTCATCAATGGCTTGTACCACCACCGTGACAGCTTCTAAGGAGGACTCACGATCAGAAGCTATCATTGAGTCGGACACGACCTTTGTGGATTGCCTTGATCATTTCGGTGATCCGACATAAGATCCTAATAATGCCAAGCCAATTGAGATCACTAGCACCTTTCCGAGACGCGTGCTGACCCTTCAGGAATATTTTAATCTATATGGTGACTCATCTGATGAGGAACCCTTGGTCAGCACCACACCTGGACCGTTAAAGGAAACAACCAAGACTAAAGTGACTTCACATCAAAACACGGTTGTCCCCTCTTCTGGTCGGCTATCTAGTGAGAGGAAGTCGATTATTGATTCCTCGAGGTGTTCTCTCGATCTCTCAAGGCGTGTCGCTCTCATCTCCCTCTCAATGATTCAGGTTCTAGAAAACCGACCAAGAAAATTTCCTTCAACATTCCGGAGAAGGAATTTTCAGAGGAATCCTCATCGGGTCCGGATAAGGTGATTTATATGAGTGAGCTCAGTTTGGCTGTTCTCAAGCCTTATCTAAGCAAGCAGTCGTGTGTCGACCCGCGTTGGACGATCCCTTCACCGCATTACTATTCATCCGAGGACATTTCCGACAGCGACACACTTGTATATTACCCACATCCTCGATCCCGCAAGAAGGTTCGTCACAAACCTTCTTGATCCATGTATATTCTCAATTCTCCTTGTATAGATTTTCCCTCCCTCCCCAATGATTCGAATCACTCGCCCCGGCTCCATATCATTTCATTTTATGGCTATACTTAGGATGATCAGATCCTAAGTATAGGGGGTGAGTGACCTAGTCTGAGTCTTAATCACCATTCGTTGTATATCTCTAGATCTCATCGGTTCTCACACTCATTCCTGTCCTATACTTAGGTTGACCAGAGCTTAAGTATAGGGGGACCGATGCCCCCCGGTGTATATACTCCTCCATTTCCCCTCTTAACCTCGCCCGCCTCATTTCTGATCTTCTTCTACACTTAGGCTGCCAAAGCCTAAATATAGGGGGCGGAGCGACTTCTATACATTTTGTTATTTTAGCTCTCCTATGCTTAGCACGAGCTATATCTTTTTCCTCGCTTTTCATGCTCTGAGGACATAGCACACGCTAAGTATAGAGGGTGTGTATATATTGCATATATACTTTACCCATAGCTCATACTTTCGCGTATTTTCACGTACTTTTGTATATATATTTGTAATAATTACGGGTGGGTAAAAATTGGAAATTTTTTTTACTTGTATAATACTTGTAAACCTTTTGTAATAATTTTTTTTACTTGTATAACACTTATAAAACTCTTGTAAATTGTTGTAACATAAGAGGTATACCAAAGTTTTGAAAAACAACAACAACAAAATAGGCTTCTTATTTACTCTTTCACATCATCTCTGCATTAAAAAAAGAGAGTCTTGCATTTCATCTACATAGCATGTCATCTGCATCTCATCTGCATATCTTGCATATGCAAGGTGAAAAGCTAGTGGGTTCTGAACCAAGTTATGAGTAGATGTTGAGGAAGGACTTGATTTGACCTTAATCCACCTAATTTCAGAGGAACCTTATAGGAACCAGAGTTAAGTTTTTTCAGGTCAAGTGACTTAATTCTTTGAGTCCGCAAGTCTATGTTCACATGGCATTTTGATTAGTCTAAGTAGAATATCTCGTGCACACGCATGATTCTTTTAGATAATGACCTAACTTGGACAAGCATAATGCACATAGCTCTTCATTGATGAGGTGGTGAGGAGGTAGAATCCTTTATCTTGGAGTAGCACACGGGTGGAAACATCCGTCCTCCTCTAGGGAGGGTAGTGCATCTCAACCTATGTTGCAATAAAAAAAATAAAAAAAAAAAAAAAAAAAAAAAATAAAATGCCTTCAAAAGAGGGATAGTCTACTGGGTCAAGAGGAAAAACTCCTGGTGTACATGCTGCACCTTGTATATAGTTTTAAAAAAAAGAAAAAAAAAGAAAAAATGCAAGAACTCCAAAAAATCAGACAGGTCCAAGTGAAAATAAAATACCTGTCGGAGTATATATATTAGCAAGAAGTCTGCAGCTGGATGACTTGGCTACACTGGTCAGGCATCCCGGGATAGGTAGCTACACTGGCTACCGTCCATTCTTCTCTCTACCCCCTCCTCTTGAGCTGGTCGCACTTGAACTTAGAAGGGAATACCCTGCTCCTCGAGGAAAGAGTTACTGGACCGGGTAATTAGAGTTACCTTGTTAGAGGAGGTTGGTTCTGAGCCATTTCTGATGTGGAGAGCTATTTTACACTTACATAGTACAAGTAAGAATCATAGTCATTAGAAATTTGCGTCTGAGGATTTGTTCTGACCTGACTATTGAGGAGTCTTGAATAGAAGACTTGTGGAACTTGAAGTCCGTTAGGTCTTAAGTTCAGGTCCCAAAAAGATTCCGCCACACAATTAATCCAAAGGTCGAGTCAAGCTCCATTTTTCAAATTTTGTTCATGACCTTGGTATGGAACCCAAAATCATTTCACTCTTGCATTTCATTTTAGTTGCTCGGGGACGAGCAAGGTTTAAGTATAGGGGGTTGATGAATCCACGATTCATTACTCTAAAAGTCAGAAATAGAGCTTTGTTCCTGAGTAATTAGATGCATATTTCCACTTATATTGCATAATTAGCATTCATGCATGCAAGCATAATATCTGCATTTTAGCATTCGTATTTGCATAAAATAAGAAGCCAAATTCACTTGTAAATAATCACCATATTTTACCCTTTTTGTATATATTTTATACTAACTCCGAATCCAATAAAACCAACTCGATAGTGTATATATTATAACACTAATTAAAGAAAAATATCAAAAAATACTAACTTGTAAAATTGACCAATAAAACCCCAATCCAAGTTTGAAACCATGAACCTTAGAACGCACATATCTCTCTCATACGACCTCCGAATTAGGTCTACTTTTAAAGTAATATACATTCAAAGACCTTTAAAACAAGACCAATTTCATTAAAATCGGAGCTCGTATGCAAAACTTGGATTTTGGGCCCCTTTTGTATATTGTAAATATTGCCCATTTTGCCCTTGCATTTTATCCTTTTATTTTCTTAATTATTAAAAATCCAAAAAATTAGATTAAGTTGTAAATATTCTTTTTATATTTTCTCTATTTTTATTTTGATTTTTCTCTTATTGAAAAATGACAAAAAAATTACAAAAGGAAAAATGTGGTATTTTATACCTATAAGGTGCCACCAAAAAATACATTTTGTACAGATGATCTCATTTAATTTTCGGCCCTTCACTAAAGTTGTAGATCTCGTCGAGAAGAGCAACTTTCGTGTTGATCACTTTTTGATCTAAGCTCTTTTATTATTTCTTTTTGATTTTTCTTTTCATTTAGTTGTGGATTTTTCTCGGAGCGACATGTGGCAACTCTTGGAGCCGCCATGTGTCGCCTCCTCATTCACTCACTTATGCATCTCCCTCCTTCATCCTGGGCTGTTGGATGAGAGGGTCATCCATCAACAACCATCCTCTTTTCTACCCATTCCTCCCCCACTCTCCCTTGACTTAAGGGAGAAGCCAACATCCTTCTCCATCGACGGCCACTCCACACCCCACCCCTCCACCTTCTTCATCTCTTCTCCAACCTCCTCCTCCTCCTCTTTATAATCCCTTCCACTCCTCCATTCATCCCCATCCACCATTTTCATAGTGAGGGAGAGGAGAGATCCATTCCTTCTTTGGTGACAGCAAGGGAGAGAGTGCCAACAGTGAGCCACGACCCTACTCCTCCGGCGAGATCCAAGGGATCAAGGTCCCTTGCCGCAGCTCAAGCGTGAGCTGCTCGAGCTCTGCATTTCCACTGCATTGAGCAAAGACCTGAGACTCCAGTAAGAACCTCATCCCCAGGCAATCCGACTCCATCTCCAGGTAACTTCTTCTTCTTCCTCTTCTACACCCCCCTCTCTCTCCTCGATTCAGCTTCTCCCTACCACAGAATCACCAAACAAACCACACTTTCACGGATAAATCACACGTTGCAAACGTAATGGTGATTTTTATTTATTTTTCCGACGAACTTTCTTGAATCAATTAATTCCACATTTACGCACCCTAAACAAATAGGGGGAGTTCCCCTGTTTCTCCATCTTCACACCTCAACCGCACACGGCCGCCGTTATCCGCCGTTCTACGAGTGAGATAGGTTCTAGCTCCGTCAAAGCCGTGAGGTGATAGCTCCTTCTTCGACGTCGAGCGACGACAAGCCGAAGGCGAGATCCGGTGGTCCTCACCACCATCACGAGTTCCACAACGCTCGTTGAGCTTCGGAGGCTGCCATCTCCTTGAAGCGACGACGGAAGCTGCACGTCGCGGCTCCATCTAGCAAAACCGCAGGTAAATTCTCTATCTATATCTTGTCATTTTATTTTATCTAACATTATTTTCTTCTTGTTGATCACCATTACTATCACCATATCATTTTAAAATCACATCTACACAATCACATTATCACCATAAATCTATCACATCCATCACCATTCATTTCACTTTTTATTTCTGTTTAGAAAATTACAACCAAAAAACTACAAAAAAAGAAAACACAAAAAAAACAGGGAAGCAGCTCAGCCGCCCCCTTGCCTCCACGCCGACGGCCTCGCACCCCTCCACCTACGGTTGGTCGCGCCGCCAGCACCTCCTCCCTCGCGCGGTAGCCGCCCGCGTCCCTGCTGTTCCAGCCTTCAGGCGCCTCCACGCCCACCAACCTCCAGCCCCTCCACGCGTTGTTGCTGCCCCACCCCACGACCATTACTGCGGTGCTCCACAACCACTACACCCACGTTGGCCGTGCGCCACCCGCGCACGACCCGCCTCCTCTGGCACCGCGGCCCACCGCCCGCTCCAGTGCGCCTCCAGCGCGCCCAGCCACCCTCGCGCATCCTTGCGCGGCCATTGCACCTTCAGCCCCAGCCGTGAGGGAGCCCCTCGCGCATCGCCACCCGCGAGCCGCCCAGTAGCTACGCACCTCGCGCCGCCCCGCCTCCTGCTGCACCCTTGCACCGCCGCGCGGCCATCGTCCTCCTGCGCGTGTGCCTCCGCCGCACCCAACCACCTCGCGCTGCCCGACCGACGCCTCCTGAGCGCTGCTGCGTGGCGCTCCACACGACGAGCGCAGCGCCGACCTCGCCACCCCTCGATCGTCGCCTGCCTCGTGATCGCGCCGTGCGTCGCCGCGCGCAGCGTGCACCGCCCCGCTCGTCCCTCGCCGATCTCCGCCACTCCGCCCGCTGCCCTCGTGCTCGCGCCGCCGCCCACTTCCCCCTGTGCGTGCGTGCGATAGAAGAAAGAAAGGGGTGGGCCAGCTCTCAAGGTTTATTTATTTATTTTTATATTGTAACTATTGCATAGTTTTCCCTGCATGTTTATCTATTTCCAAAAGAGTCCTTAGGCACATTTCAGTTTGTAGTTTGTCATTTTCAGTATTGCACGGACAACCCTAACTTTGATCATTAATTTGGAAGTCATCTTTGATCATTTTTAATAAAAAAATAGCATGTTGTAGAACAACTAGTTCTTTATCTCATGGCTTTTTATTTATCTTTTTATGATGATCAGATAATTTATTAAAAATCAAAGAGTGAAAATCAAAGATATTTGCCCAATTATGCTCTGAAATTCGCACAGGCCTATTTATTGATCCAAAAACTGTGAAAAAATTGTAGATGATGCATCTAAGTGTTCTTTAATTACAATCCAAATTTCGTTCACTTAGTACGTCTTTTGCATAAAATAAATTATAGAGTGATTTCTGTAATTGATTTTTAATTAATTCCACAAATAAGATTTTTGAAAAATTTCAAATCTCCTGGATTCCTTATTGAAATACCTATTTGAGATAAATCAATCTCTAGATAATTTAATTTTGTGGATTAATTAAGGATTAAATACTCACAGTAGCTTAGTTTTCAGTAAGAAAATCATAGAAAAATCATAAAGTGTCAGAAAATTCCAAAAAAATTAGTATACCTTCATTTCATCATATTTAACTTCCAGTAAATTTTTCATAATTTTTGCATATCATTTGCACGAAAAATTGCATAAAAACCCTGAAAAAGTTTGTATTTTTCATTTGTGCATTTTAAATCCGAAAATTCCAAAAAAAAATATTTTGCATTCATTGTTGGATTAGGTTTTCAAGAAAAATATCACTTGGTTGATTTGTATTAATTTCACATTAAAATTAAATTTGGCTAAGTAGGTTCTTTTTGTGTTAACTTAATCCAATTTGGCATTTTTACTGCATAAAAAAATACCAAAATAAACCACTTGGAAAACCCGTAATCTAATCTGATCTCGAGTTATTCCTTTGCCTCATTGAGTCGACCCTGGGGCTTGCTCAGGCTAAACAAATATAAAACCGCATATTAATTTCATTTGACGAATCATCGGTTTGTGCGGTTAATTTTTGATCGACGCGGATCTATCCGACTGCAACGAAAACGTCAATCCGATGACAGTAAAAAGGGTAGGTCCACGGCTCATCAGTGATACGTACACAGTAGAGGTGGTTTTGTGTCATTCGGAGTTAGCATAAAAGAGTTAAAAAATCGGGGAAGTTAGGCTATTTACAGGTTAATTTTGACTGAGATTTTTGGCTTCTTATTTTGTGCAAACATAATGTATAAAATGCAATTCTTATGAAAACATACACGAATGCTAATTATGCAGATTAGATGCAGATATGCTGTTGATTTTGAGGGATTTGAGCTTAATAAATGAGATTTAGAGTGATGAATCTGAGATTCATCATCCCCCTATACTTAAACCATGCTCGTCCCTGAGCATCAAAAAGAAATGCCATGAGGTGAAATGAGATTGGGTTCCATACCAAGACCATGAGCTGAAGGTGAAAATGAAACTAGACTCGACCTTTGGATTATTAGTGTGTCGGAACTTCTGTGAGACTTAGAATTTTAAAATCAACAGCCCTCAAGTTCTACACATCATTGATACAGTTCTGGCTCAGAAGTCATCTTAGATCAATCCTCTTACCAAAGTATACCCTATGAACATTGAATAACCGACCCATGTGTGTGAAAGGTTTTAGCTCTTCCCATCCAGAATGCTGGACTATCATGCTCCTCTCCTCTCTAGTAACTCGTCCTCGAGGAGTCAGGTATTTCCTTCCAAGGTCTATCGCGTTGTGTTCACAATCGAATTGGGGGAGAAGATAGAAGAAGGGGAAAAGAACTGGAGGGTGGCCAGTGTAGTCACCTCTCCTTGTGAAGATGGCCAGTGTAGCCGAGTCTCCACCAAGATCTGCAGGTTTCTTGAAGCTTGGACCTTTTTAGTCAGATATTTATTTGGTAGAATGCTTCTTTGTATTTGGAATTTTTGGTGGTTCTGCTTGGATCTTGTTGTGCCCCTACAGATATAGAATCTTTTTGTTCCGTACATTTTTTGGGATCTTAGAAAAAATTATGCCCAGCCATCCATCCCCTTTTCCGAAGCTTTATTTCAACCCGTACTCCGGTCTTTAGATTTCCACGCTACCAGAAAATAAACTCACACAGTCTTCCAACATCCCGTCTGAGTTGAGCTAAGTGCATAGTGCGAGAGTACAAATTAATTCCCTATTCCAGAGTTGTACCCAGAATGAAGAGACCAGATTAAACACTAAGAGTCAAACACTGCACATTGTCATATGGAACTTAAAGAATTAAGTCAAAGACCCGAAGCTTCTAAAATCCCTATTTCTTGGTGAAGTTCCTCTGAAAATTAGGTGGATTTAGGACAAGTCCATACCACTCCGGTTTCGGCTCATAACTCGACTCAGAACCCAATGACTTTTCACAGATGCAAATGAAATGCTGGATGAAGTGCAGGTGTGTGAAATGCAGACACGATTTTTTTGTGATTTTTTTGATTTTTTTCAATGCAAAAATGAATAAGAAACCATTTTTTTCGAAAATTTTGGGCTCGGTTAGTGTTAGTAGCAAAACTCTTTTTCTTTTTCTTTTTTTGTTTGTTTTTTCGGTTAGTTACCCACCTTGTAAATATATAAAGACTTACGCGAAAGTACGAGATATGGGTAAAATATATGCAAAGTATATATAGAGACCCCCCTATACTTAGCAAGTGTTGTGTCCTCAGAGCATAAGAAGCGTAAAGAAGACATAGCTCAGGCTAAGCGTAAGAGAGTGAAAAAGGAAAAGAAAAAGAACAAGATTTACAGAACCGTCCCCTATACTTAGGCTATGACCAGTCTAAGTATAGAAGAAGAGCGGAAAAAAAATGAAGCGGTCGGGGTACGTGAATGAGGAGAGTATATACAGGTGGGTGTCGGTTCCCCCCTATACTTAGGCTTTGGTCAGCCTAAGTATCGAAGAAGGGTGGAAGTGAAGTGATCGGGAGAAGGAGAAGGATGGTATATACAGATGGCATCAGTCCCCCCTATACTTAGGCCTTGGCCTAAGTAGAGAAGAAGCTGTACAAGGAGGCCGATGCGGTCGGGAGGGAGGGTGGGAATGATCTGATAAATCTTTAATGTCCTCGCTCTACGTGAAGTAGATGACCTCAACTTGAACTGTCTGCTCTTTGGGTGATTCAATATATGGCTTCAGCAATTGTCCATTTACCGAGAAAGGTTGTGCATCATCTTTGAGTTCGTCAATATCCACACTTCCATTGGTATGCACATCAATGATAATGTAGGGACCCATCCATTTTGATTTTAGTTTCTCATGAAAAATCTTCAACCGAGCATTAAACAACCACACTTTCTGTCCAGGGACAAAGGTTTTATCTCGAATGTGTCTATCATGCCATCTCTTGACCTTGTCCTTATAAATCACACTGTTGTCATATGCCCGATTTTGGATTTCAATTAGCTCATTCCGATTTAAGTCTCGGCATAATTTCCCAAGGTGACAACTCTAATTTAACTTTTTGATCGTCCATTCTAATTTGTGAATCAATTCTGCAGGTAGATGGCAAGGCTTGCCATAGATCATCCTAAAAGGTGAAGTACCGAGTGGAGTCTTATAGGCTGTCCTATAGGCCCATAGAACTTGGTCCAACAGTTTCGACCAATTCTTCCTATCTGGACGAACCAACTTCTGAAGAATACCCTTCACCTCTCTATTAGAAACCTTTGTCATGCCATTAGATTGTGGATGATATGGGTTGGCTATTCTATGCTCAAATTTGTACTCCTTAGCCAAAGATCTCATCTCCCTATTCACAAAGTGGCTACCTCCATCAGAAATCAAAACTTTTGGTATCCTAAACCTTGCAATGATATTATCCTTGATAAACTTACAGCCGACTTTACTATCTGCGGTTCGGGTTGGAATAGCCTCTACCCATCTTGATAAATAGTCAACCGCTAACAGGATGTACTCAAATCCATTGTTGTTGGGAAAGGGACCCATAAAATCAATCCCCCATGCATCAAAAACATCACAGAAAATCATTGGTTGCATGGGAATTTCATCTCTGTATCCCACAGTCCCTCCCATTCTTTGACAAATCGGACATGACCGTACAAATTCATTAGCATCCTGAAATAAGGTCCGCCAGTAAAATCCACATTGGAGTACCTTGTGCGCGGTTCTCTTTCCCGAATGGTATCTTCCAGCCTCGAGAGAATGACAATATGTGAGGACACTATGATATTCCTCCTGAGGAATGCATCTTCTCCAGACACAATCCGATCCTTCATAGAAAAGGAAAGGATCATCCCAATGGTATTTTCTCGAATCCGACTTCAATCGATCAATCATTTTCTTGGTCCAACCAAAGGGAACCTTCTTGGAGACAGGATAGTTCACTATGTCGGAATACCATGGGGTTGAATCAATAACGCAAACTGATTCGTCTGGAAAAGTCTCCTATAATCGTTTTGCTCGATTCGAGAAAGGTGATCAACAACAACATTCTTTATTCCAGGTTTATCCTTGATCTCCAAATTAAATTCCTGGATTAACAAGATCCATCTCAAAAGTCGTGCCTTAGCATCCTTCTTATCCATAAGATATCTAATTGCCGCGTAATATGTGAAAATTATCACCTTGGAGCCCAATATGTATGATCTGAATTTTTCAAGGGCCCAAACAATCGCGAGCATTTCCTTTTCAGTTACTGTATAATTTCTCTATGCAGGATCAACACTTTGCTTGCATAGTGAATCGCATAAGGAATTCCATCTCTTCTTTGTCCAAGTACCACTCCGATAGCAAAATCCGATGCATCAGTCATGATCTCGAAGGGAAGAGACCAGTCGGGAGCTTGTAATATCGACGATTCACATATTTTCTTTTTCAGGAGCTCGAAGGCCTCTAGACACCTGTGATTTACAATAAACTCGGTGTCTTTCCTAAGAGCTCAGTCAGTGGGCGGACGATCTTTGAAAAATCAGGGATAAACATTCGATAAAATCCAACATGCCCTAAGAACGACCTCACTGACTTGACGTTGGTTGGTGGCTCAAGTTTCTTGATCACATCACCTTGGCAGGGTCGACCTCCATTCCCATTTTGGAGATGACGTGCCCCAACACGATACCCTCAGTCACCATAAAGTGACTTTTCTCCCAATAGAGTACCAAATTAACCTCCCTGCATCGCTGGAGGACTCGGTCCAAGTGCGCTAAACATGTATCAAATGAATCACCATAAACCGAGAAGTCATCCATGAAGACTTCCAGGAAATCACCCACCATTTCGGCAAATACGGCAATCATGCACCGCTGAAATGTGCTTGGGGCATTACAAAGCTCGAATGGCATGCGCTTGAATGCGTAGGTACTGAAGGAACATGTGAACGTGATCTTTTCCTGATCCTCGGGAGCGATAGCTACTTGATTGTAGCCGAAGTACCCATCAAGAAAACAGAAGAATGCCTTCCCTGCAAGTCTCTCCAAGATTTGATCAATAAATGGCAGTGGAAAGTAATCTTTCTTGGTCGCACCATTCAGACGCCTGTAATCGACACAGACGCGCCACAACGTGGGTACTCGGGTCGCGATCTCTACCCCCTCCTCGTTGGTGACCATCTGGATTCCCGACTTCTTCGGGACGACATGAAGGGGGGCCACCCACTTGGAGTCAGAAAGGGGATATATAATTCCTGCTTTGCATCATTTATCTATCTCTTTCTTAACCACTTCCCGAAGATTGGGGTTTAATCTTCTCTGAAATTCACGGGAAGGCCTTGCATTATCCTCAACATAAATTTGGTGCGAGCAGAGAGCGGGGTTTATTCTTACGAGATCCGACACAGTCCAAACGATGGCTTTTCGGTTTCACTCAAGGACTTCGAGTAATCTGGATTCCTGGTTCACGGTTAATGATGAGCTAATGATCACAGGGAATTTTTCTTTGGGTCCATTTAGAAATGCATACTTCAGTGTGGGAGGTAGTGGTTTTAGCTCTGGCAATTCTGAATCATCAATCAAGTCTGGCTGAATGACTTTTGTATTTGGCTCAGTGTCAGTTGGCAGTGAATCACTCTGCGATGTGCTGGCTACCAATTCCGAAGAAAGGTGAGTCGAATCGCTAAAGTAGTGCGGTAATTCGGCCAAAGCCGCATTCGACTCATCATCGATATTTCTTGATTGTCCCGAAGATGATGGGACTGACAAATCCGAAAGGATTTCTGTGTCATCAAGACTGTAGTGATCTGGGTGACTAGATATGTTTGGCAATATCTCGCAAACTGCACTGTGCATTGTTTCTTCTTCTGATGATGTGATTTCAATCTGCATGTCTGGCAGTTGGTCCCACGACCCAGTAGTGCTGAGGAGATTGCATTCTGATGTTTCAGCATATTCAGTGGTGGATTCGGAGTCTGGCCTTTGCCATTTTATTTGTTTCATCTCCAAGTCTACTTCTCCGCCTGGAGAACGAAACTTCATCATTCCGGTGCCGTAATCGAATACAGCTTTGGCGGTTCTTAGGAATGGTCTTCCAAGAATGATTTGTGATTCCTTCCAATGGTTCGGGGTCTCCATATCAAGGACAGTGAAGTCCACTTTGTATTCCGTACCCTCGATCATGATGATAACATTTTTCACTTCTCCCTTAGGTCTTATAGTGGATTTATCAGCAAAAAGATAATGATTTCTTGAGAGGATCCAACTCCAATCTATAATATAAGGCTAAGAGTAGAAGATTTATGGAAGAACCATTGTCGAGAAGTGTGCGTGCGAATGCAATGCCGCCAATGCGACTCTCCACATAATGAGCACCCAAATCCCTTTTCTTTCTTGGCAGATGCTGATTTTTGACACATTTGGTAGTGACAACTGTCAAAATATGAGTCTCCACAAATTGACTTGTTTTCTTTGAACGAGTCCTGGTGGGAGTGCATTTCATCTTCAAGTATTTCTGAAATGCTGGATTACTGGCCACATACTGATCAAAGGGTACTTTGACTGTGATATTTTGCTGACAGAATTGTTCCATTTCTGGGTCATCTAGAACATTTTTCTTTTGTTTTCCTTTCTTAAGAGCATGGGGGAAAGGAATGGGAGCATTTGAGACAGGAGATAGAGAGCCAGAATCATACATACGAGCATCTTTATTAGAAATGGAGTTCTTATTACAATAATAATCAAAATCAAGTTGCTGAAACGGTGATAAAGGGATTTTTGCAGCAACTAGAGGTTCAAAGTCCTCTGCAGACTCCATAGATGCTTTTCCCTTCTCTTGTGCTGAGATCTTCAGGCGTCCTTCTTCTTCATCCTCATAAGTATCCTCCGGTTGATCTTCCGAGTCTTCGTGGTTTGATTCCCTTGCTCGGTCAGGTACGACCATGGTCCTTCCGCTCCTGAGTGACATGGCATTGATTTTCTCAATCGAAAGGATCTCACGTTCAGATGTGGAGAAATCTAAATAGTATACCTGGCCATTGTGTTGAGACGATTGAGATTTATTCAAGCTATTGGGGTTAGCTTGAACTTGGGCGGGAATGGTTGTGGCTGGGGCTGTCTGCTCATCCTTCCAACGAGATAAGCGATTAACATCAACCCGTAGATCGTGCAGCTCATTTCGGAAATTGCGAATTTCTTCAAGCATTTGTCTCTAGATATCTACCGATTCTTCTTGAGGGTTGGATGATTGAGCTGATTGTCTAGGAGCTTGATATTGCTGACGGTATTGCTGAGGTTGGTTCTGACGATTGTAGGGTTGCTGCTGCTTCGGATGCTGGAAAGATGTAGTGTTCTGAGTGTGCTACGGAGCTGGTGGAAATGCGACATTATAGAAAGTGGGTGGACGTTGATAAGGCTGACGGTCCCCCATATTACCCTCTCGGGTAGTGTCCTGTGTGTACCAAATGCCGTTTACTTCGAATGTCAGAGGCGGGGCTTCATTGACTGTCTCGGTCAGTGGGGGTGGCTGCTGGGAAGGTTGGGCATAGGATTGGTCCTGAGCCCATGGTTGTTGTTGTTCTGATCCTGGCTTCTCCTGAACATGATGCACATGATAGATCAGGGCGGTAGGTGCAGTAGACATCCCCATCTTGGACACCTTCTCAGTGAGCTCCTCCATCTGCTTTGGAAATTGGGAAATCCTGCTGTCGATGTCGTTCATTCTCTTATGAATTTTATCCACCACGGTCAATTTATCGGCAATGATGTTCATGTTTGGAATCAAATCCTCTGCTATCTCTGCGACAGTTTGCTTTCCTCCTTTGGCTTGAAAGGTGTTCAAGGAATCAGTGTATGCTCTACTAACGATCTGTGAACGTCTTGTCTCTGCCATCTGCTCCAGTACCTTCCAGACGGTCTCAACTCCACGTGATGTGTAATTCCCTCCGTAGGCAGCGCTAACTAACCCTTGGGTCTCGTAGTTGAGGCTAGAGTAGAGTGACTGAACTAGGATGTTGTTATCCATGTTATGGCAGGGACATTTCTGTAGCAAGTCTTTAAACCTATCCCAAGCCTCATAGAGTGGTTCATTAGGCATTTGAGAGAAACTGGTGATGTGGGTCCTCATTTGGTTGGTCCGACTTAAAGGGTAGAATTTCTTCAAAAACAGGTTTTTGAACCTCTCATAAGTGGTCACAATCACTCCTAAGTTTTTCACCCAGTAATCCGCCTTCCCTTTCAAGGCGAAAGGTAGCGCAATGAGACGAATGTAGTCCTGGCTAACTTGTGGGTGCCTCAGATTAGAACATATCAGCTCCAAATCTCGCAAGAATTCATATGGCTCTTCAATTGCATTTCCATGGAATTGGGGTAGTTGACTTAGGAAGTGTGGCTTCAGTTCATAGTTAATCTCTGGCTGAGGTGGCTGCAAATAATTCCTCACTCTGTACTGCCCAGGATTGTATGCAGCTTCCATTGGCGGTTCTCCCTCAGCATTCAACTGCTCCAGTTGTTCCCTCAGTAACTGTTGTTGCTGCTCAGATGCAATCAGTCTTGTAAAAATCATCTGTATTGGGTCTTCATTATGTTCCTCTCCTGGTTCTTTCCTGGGACGTGGCTTGGGCGACATCTTCTTCTTCTTCTTCTTCTTCTTCTTCTCTTCACCTTCAGAATGGGAGAAATCGGAGTCAATAGAATGGAAAGATTCAGAATCAGAGTTATCGAGGTGAGAGTCTTCCTCGATGTGATCAGGAGATAAAGCAAGAGTATGGTTTTGACCTTCTTCCCGGAAGCTGAAAGAATCATAAGAGGAGGATTCATGGGAAGGGTGTCCATGAACCCGAGGTGGTCCTGAGTAAGAGTGGCTCCGAACCTTTGAGATTAGAAAAGTTGTGGCGGTCAGAGAAGGGTTCGCAGAGTCCGAACGAGAATTACCACAATTTTCCATTCTCGATTCAAAATGATCAGCAAGAGGTTTACGGTTCATGATCTAGGCACAAGTGTGCTGTATTCGTTGATTATCTAGTTTCTGTGCACAATTCAAACACAATACAATGGTTTGTTTCACCAACTCACTCAGTGAAGGCCGTGAGAGTTCGGCCAATTATCTTGTCAGTTTTAATTGGTGAGAATACATATCTTGCAAACTGGTTAAACGAGCTGTTAGGTGCCTGTATTTCCCTACCGACTGTCCCGAATTCTTACGACTAGTTGCAACTACTTTCATCCAGTATGGGAGTAAGTAAGGACCGTAGAACGGCTACCCTTTACTTGAGGACGGAGCCTTACGCAGTGTCCTCTAAACCACCCACTCTGCTAAGGAAATCCACACCGTTTACCAGCTACCCGTAGATCCTCACTGAGAAGTAGCTAATCACTTTTGGTAGAATCAGTAGTCAGTATGAAAATCCTGGCTTTGGCTCTATCCTAGTGTGCGTCTCTCTCCTCGCTGCAAGATAAAATCAAACAATGTCGGGGTTGCTCTCCCGCAAGAATTCTTGATTTTATGGGTTCTTAAGATCGACTATATTTAATACTCCCAATTTTAATTAAGTGATCACTGAAGAATTAAATGAGCAGAATAATACACGTCTATCGTCCAGTCCCAATTTTCTTTAAAATTTTGTGATAAAACAAGAGGGAGAAGTTTGGGAAAAGCCGATGCACCCGAAAACAATGATGTATGCTCAGTTAGAAGACTTACAATGAATCCTTGCAATCTACATGTGGGATGCTAGACAGAAATTGAAAATTTATTCTAAATGAATGCAAGCCGATGAAAAACCACACCTAAGCAGAAAGATCTGTTAGAGGGAAAGAATTGAGTTAAATTTTGGCTAAGTTGAACGATCGAATGTGCGTCTCAATTAAAGTGCAGTGTGGCCTTAGATCCTACGAGCACAATCAAAAATATAAATGCTATGAGAGCCGTATGTGCAGGTCTATCCTAATCGCCACTCAAGTCGGGCCTTACCTTCACCGAAGAGTGAAACAGGCCACGACACACCACAGAAGAAAGTATAGAGTCTTTTTACATACGCGAGAGTCTAAAAGGACACCACTGTAAATGAGCAACTAATTACAAAAAAAAATTGCAGAAATTAAAAACCTAGACTCTATGCTCTCTCACGACTTGACTCGATCTTAATTTAATTGTGGCTTTTCGGAAGTCGGTGAAGATGCTTCGGTTTCTTGAAGAACCACTCTACTTACGCCGGGTACCTCGCAAGAAAAATAAGAGAGAGAATGTAAGAGAATGACTCAAAAATAAATCAAAAATAAGAGAAATAAATGCCGAAAATAAAATAAATTAAATGCAGAAAAAAATAGAATTTACAATGAGAAATTCGGGGGGTCAGACTACCCGAATGCGGAAAACCGAACAAAATATTTTAAGACAAAAAACTAAGCCGTTTGCCTCCTCGGCAACGGCGCTATCTGACGGTTCCGAAATCGCAGCGTTAAGGAGGTGTATTTATCGTCATGCTAAAAAATTAATGTGTCGTTCGTTGTAGGCGGCAATCGGAATCGGTCAAGAAATAACCACAAATATTTATTCAAATTTTAATCGAGTGATTTTATGTTTATTTTACTTGGGCAAGTCCCAAGGTCGAACATAAGGAGGCAAAGGAACAACTTAGAATTATGTCTAGCAAAATTTGTGCACGATTTTCGAGGCGATATTTTTTTTTTTAATTTTTAATGCAATAAAGGATGCAAAATGCAAATTCAGCCTATTTTAGGGACTAAAATGTCAAATACATTCAAATGATGTCCGAAAAATATAAAACTTGGCCATGATGCAAAATATGATGAAATGAATGTATTGTAATTTTTTTGGACTTTTTTTGAAAATTTTTAATACGATATGAATTTTTTTATGAATTTTTAAGTGTAAACAGAATAATTATCAATATTTAATTATAAAAAATATTAAACCTACTTATTTTCAGAGGTAAAAATTATCTAAGATCTATTATTAGGTAATGGACCTCAAAAAAATCCTAAACCTCAAAAATGTGGGATTTAATACTTATTAAAAATCAAATACTGAAATCTGCAAAATAATTTTTACAGGACAAACTATGCATGTAAATGCAATTCTTTTTGGGAACAATGTCAAGCACAATTATTTCTACAATATGTGATTTTTCGGGAATTTTTAGAGCAACGGGTAATCAATGGTAAAATTAAGAACATAAAATGGGTAAAGTTTGCAATTTTTGACAAAGTAATTAATTATTAATTAACCATCAATCACAAAAATTTCCACAATATGTCCACATGTAGAGATATACATGAGGAACATCATGCTATTTTTTAAATGATAAAGTAATGTCATGTAGAGGTTCAAAATCACTAGGGAACACATGGGTATATCTACAATAAATAAATATAAAAATAAATGCAAGGGGGACTGGTTTGTAATTACCGATTCTAGAGGGGAGCTTCTTGCAAAATTACCAGAGGTCGCGTGCGATGCATGTGACCCCTGGTCGACGGGGGATGACACGCAAATCAGAGAAACGCCGGGAGGATGTCTGCAATTTACCCCAGTGTCACGTGACCCTCACGTGATGAGGTGGCTCGGCTGGAGGCTTGGGCAAGGGCTCCACGTGGCGCCGCTTGATTGCTTCGGGTGGCCCGAGGCACGTGGCGTGGAGGGAGGTTCGGAGCAAGCTTTGGAGAGGATCACGACCGTCGATGCGAATAGGATCGAACGGCTGAGGGACGCTTCTTATCGAATGGCGAGATCAAGCCTCTCCTTGATCGGATGGCGGTGAGGGCGGCCGAGGTGTCAACGGTGCTGATGGAGGATGCAGGCTGATCGAACGATCGTCGTTGGTCGACACACGACCGAGGGTCGTCGATGGAGCAGCGGAGGACGACGAAGCTGGCGGTGTAGTTGGTGACGAAGGTGATGATCGTGCTGAGTTGGGCTCAACGGCTAGAGTAGAGATGGCGTAGCTCGATGCAGGAGACCACAGTGGTGGAGGCGAGGCCCTGGCGGAGGAACGCCGATGAAGGCATTGATGAAGTTGTTGGCTTCGACGCCCGGAGGAGGAGCAACGGTGAAGACGACGAAGTCCTTTGTCGAAGAAGATGGCTTGCTGGAGGAGAGCGGTATATGAAGCGGGGGTGTTTGATGAATCGAAGATGGGGATCCAGGAGTTGAACAGAGTGGGATAGAGACATAGATGATAGGAAGAAGAAAAGGTGAAGCGGAGGCGGAGGGTACCTGGAGGAGGCTCGACGGCGGTGCACGCCGGAGCAGAGCAACTACGGAGGGTGAGGTTGCGACGAGGTTATGGCACCTCGGATAACTCCGGCGATGGAGATCACCTGGTAGTCACGACCAATGGAGGAACTCTTCGATGAGGGATCGGCGGATCCTTGGAGGTCGGGGAGGGGGGGGGGGTTCTTCTTAAATAGGAGAAGGGGCGAGCGATCGGTGAGGGAAGGCGCGAGAAGTACGAAGGAGGTTGGCGATTGACGAAGTTTGCGGAGTTCGTTGGCGGCGTGGTCAAACGACGAAGCTTACGGGGGGCGGTGGTTGCGAGGGGGCGCCTGGGGAAGACGATGGGCACATGCCGTTCGATCGGCCGAGATCGAACATGCTAGAATGCGCCACGTGGTGGCTGCAAGGGAGAAGGGAGCGCACGTGCTTGGCGCGTGCCTGGGGGCACGTGCCTCGCACGTGCGGGTATTTTATTTTTTTAAGACGAATTAAAAGAGGCAAAAAACGCTGACACGTGGCGACCTCAGGGGCCGCCACGTGTCAGCACCAGAAAATTCCGAGAATAAAGACTTTGGAAAATCAAAAATAAATAGCAAATGACCACGGATTGAAAAAGTTCCTTCACGAAAAATGCTCGTCTCGATGAGATATACAGCTTTCATGAAGACATCAAAATCAAAATCGATCAAATGCACAAAGTGAATTTTTGGGGTATCCCATATATATAGAATGCCTATATTTTTGGGTTTTGTATTTTTTTTGTCATTTTTAAACCAGATAAAAAATCCGGAAAAAATGGAAAAATCAAAGATAAATAAAGACACCTTAATCTAATTTTTTGGATTTTTATTAATTAAGAAAATATGCACATAAAATATGAGGTCAAAAATCGCTAAAATACACAATGTACAAAAGAGGCCCAAAACCCAACTTTCACATATGAGCTCCGATTCACTTGAACTTGGTCTTGTTTTGAAGGTAATTGAATGTGCATTAGTTAAAAAGTGAGTGGGATCAAAACGGACACTGGATGAGGAAGATATGGGGTTTTTAGTCCGGGAATCCTGAAACTAGGGTTTGGGTTTTTGGTCCACTTATTTGGATTAGTTATTTTTTTGTATTTTTTATTCTTGTTAGTGATATGTACACAGTGGAGGTGGTTTTGTGTCATTCAGAGTTAGCATGAAGGAGTTTAAAAAATCAGGGAAATTAGGCTATTTACAGGTTAATTTTGACTGAGATTTTTGGCTTCTTATTTTGTGCAAACATAATGGATAAAATGCAATTCTTATGAAAACATGCACGAATGCTAATTATGCATAATAGATGTAGATATGATGTTGATTTTGAGGGATTTGAGATTAATAAATGAGATTTAGAGTGATGAATATGAGATTCATTAGTGGACATAGTAATTAAATAGAATTCAGTTCTTGATTGTCTCTTACAAGTTTTCTTGGGTGATAATCGACTCCTCGCAAATATTTGAAGATCAGGCACATACTTTATGGCCATGATCAATGGAAGCTTCTCGATTAGTCTTTTGAAAAAATGATTCCATTTTAGTGCCGTCTATTTTTATTTTTATATTTTTTAGTGTTTTTGGTAGAGTCAGTGGAATAGTCAGTGGATTGTGGGGTACGTATCTGAGTGTCTTGCACATGACGTGTCTTGGGTTCGCTTTCTACTTTCCTCATTCCTTTTTTGTTGGTGATCATTTCCTTAATCAATTGAATGGCACTATGAAGTTCATCAGTTAAAGTGGTGGCTCTCTGGTTAATCCAAGCAATGCCATCCTTGATCCTCTCATGACTTTGAGAAGAATAATCGTACTCGTCACGACGTGACTCCAGCATACAATCTTGAGTTGAGAAATAGGCATTCCTTGTGGTCGTGGTCTCGGTCTGGTCATGAGTCCAATTTGCTTAACTTCCAGTCTCAAATGTAGGGTTTAAGGAAAAATAGCCGTACTCGGAAAGAGAGTCATCCCGAGTGGAGGATGGTTCAAATAATGGATTATGTATTGTAACCGGGAATCGTGTTTCTCTTTTAAGTTTGGTTATACTATTTTCCATCCTCGAATTTGCTCTCTCCATTTTATCTACATCATTTGATTATGAGTTTGCGAGCAATTTATGTCTTAAGTTCTCAACCAAAGAAGAAGTGGGGGCAATGGTGTGAAATGTGCGAAGTGGACGTGAAGGATGAAGGGAATGATGGCTAGGAAAGAATCGTCTTGAAGAGAGGACTCTTCTAGGATGAAAATGATGATGAACACAATCGGGATATGGTCATGTAGGCTCGAACCACAGAGTCTGGGTATGAAGACCAATATTTCGACATCTTTGTAAATGGAGGTGGATGGTGATCACGAACCATGATCATTTGTCTGCAAGTGTAAGGTCTTTGAATATACGCAATACTATAAGTAATGCAAACCCCAAATTCACTAACTTCACACAAAAAATTCACTAACTTCACACAACTAAGGCCTAAGGTCTGACTGATTTCAGTTTTTAATTTGGTGTCAATGCAATCTGATAATTCGTAATACACAAGCGAGTCTCCCTAATGTCTATATGTGGTTCTACTATACCTCAATAAAAGGAGTGATCTGCATGGGTTGTTAGATTATATCATGCCCCTAAAGGAAATAGTAGTCGTGCACACCAAAATGTCTCTCTATAGTCGGAGGTGAGAACATGCAACTCCCAAACCCCCGAGAGACGGATTTGGAGACTGAGGGTGCATGTCCAGGATTTTGGGCTCTAACCTCAAGGTGATGTCCTCACCCACCCATAGTTTGGAGAAGTACCTACGGACAAGGATGGGGTTGATATATTCCATTTTATTCCAATTTTTATAATCACCTTATCAGGCAGTATCCTTATTTTAATTTGATTATCATTTGAATTTGAGTGGAGATCAGCACAGGGATTCCAATTTTCTTTAAATCCTAAGTAAAAAAACTGAGGGAGAATTGGAAAAACCATGCCACGAGAAACACAATCATCAATGCAGATACTTACAATGCTTCCTCGCAGTCTCCATGGGGATGCAAGATAGAATTTAAATATCCCTAAGCAGATATTTCTAATGCATGCATGGGAAACCACATCTGGAACATGAATTTCTATTAGTGAGTGAAAGAACAATTTAGTTTGGCTAAATGAAATCTGATCTAGTGCATATATTAAAAGTGAAGTGTGGTTCTAGTCCTACAAGAACAATAATAAACTTAGTAGATCTAATAGTTGCAATGTAATCCTAGAACTACGTCAACCACAAAAAAGGCCAATAGGCCAAGCATCCAAGTTCGGGTACACACACGAATCTTCAAAGGAAGGCCACTAGAAAGTGGCAGTTATTACAAATTAATAACATAAAAATATTTGAAAAATAAAAATAAAACATAATCAAACACTCTCTCCCCAAAATAAAAATGTCTTCTTTGGTGCCTCCTCGGCGAGCTCGATCCACAGAATGCCTCTGATCGCTTTGAGTTACGCCGACCTCTGAAAAAGCAGATCCGAATACATTGGGTCTTTCGCATGAAAAGATATTTACATTAAGGAGAGATACATAATAATAAATACAAAAAATAAAATTAATGAAAAATTCAGAGAAATAAATAGAGAAAATATTCACAAGACAAATTGGGGTCATACTAATCGAGGTGGAAAACCTATGCATTGAGTTGTTTAAAAGTCAATCCTAAATTGTATATCTCCCCGACAATGGCACCATTTGAAGATGTGCTCTTTACCACACTTAATTATGTAGAATTATGATGTTTGTATCAGGTGATAAAGAGCGAGCAATCAAAATAACCACACAAGAAATGATATGAAATTAATTCGTGCAATTGATTGATTATTTTACCTGGGCAAGTCCCAAGATCAAACTCAAGGAGGTAATATGAGGGTGTAGAATTTATTTTTAACAACTCGGAGTTAGATTTCCAAGAAAGGAAATTTGTTATGGGTTTTTGAATTTTACAACTTTTTAATGAGAAATGCAATGAATTGAAACAAATACGAGGTAATTTTTTATTTTTATGTAAGAATATATAAAATAAATCAATGCAATATTTTTTAGGTTTAAATGACGAATGAATGGAAAAACGCACTATGCAAGAAGATGAGCATGCCAACAATCTCCTCTCAATTAAATCCTAAGGCTCGATGAATCTTAGAGTATAATTGGTCAATAAATCTTAGTTAATCTCCCAATGCAAATCCCCCAATTTACGAGCAAAAACAAATCTCAAAGAGTAAATGCCTGACGATTGACAAACAACTTTCCCAATTTACAACATTCAACAAATATCTCAAAATGTGTAGTATAATGTCTCAGATCATGGAGGATTAAAAGACCTTTAAAAGGATACTAAGAACACCAAAAGCCGATGAATGATTCACAATATGTCTATAAATAATTCCAGGGTTATGTAATGAAAATAATAAAAACTGTCTCATAAATAACCTTCATAGGGACATGGATGTAATTTGTGGAAACCAGAGAGGACCCTTAGTAATTTATCCTATAGGCTGGGGCTTATTCGCAATATTTAGTACTCCCGAGGTCATCCTATGTAAATTCCCTAAGGGCAGATCTTTAGAGCAAATCCGAGGCCTGTTGAGGGTATGATCATAAATTACCCCTCTGCATGTGGGTCAAGTCATGTGGTGGGGGGCGTTGTCGGTCGAACAGTGGGAATGAATCTATGTTATCATGATCTGATGATTGTAGTCACACCACATGGTGTCCCTCTCTAGATCTTGCCCTCGAAGTGATCTTCGCCGAAGAATATGATGCCGATGTCACCAACTCGTCCTATCTCTCTCTCTCTCTCTGAGTATCGGAACTGAGTGAATGATCTGTTCTTGGAGTTGATGTTGGGTTTCATAGAGGAGAAGTAAAGGAGGAAGAGTCGTATAGGGAATGGGTTTTGCTAAGGATACATGGTGTTGGTGATGGTGTTTTTTGTTGGGTAGGATTAGGAGAAAAAAGTTCACGCAGGGAATAAAGGATGAACGAGACGTAGGAGTTATGGATTTAAACAGACGTGCATAATAGGGATGGATATCAGTGGTGTTTGGGTGATTTGATCTCACAAAGAAGAGGGGAGTTTGGTTGAATCTGCGACGAGAAAGGGATTTGGGTTCGTCTGGAGATAGGATAGATGGAGGAGTTATAGAGGTGGGGGATGAAATCGATTGTTGAGCAGTCTCCTAGAGAGGATAATGGTGTGGGAGTGTTGGGGATTAGGAGAGATTTCAAACACGCAGGTGGTTGGAAAAAGAAGTTTGCGCACATGATATGGAACGCTGGGTTTCTCAAGTAGAAGGATTAATGATGGAGAAGGAAGAGAGGCGAGATTAGAGATGTTCTAGAGATGGCGATGGTGGTTTTTGGTTGTTGGGATTGGAGAGGAGATATAGGTAGGGGTTCCATTTTGTTGGATCCCTCACGCCAGAGATGGGGGATGGAGAGGTGATCGACAGTTGGGAGGGGCCGCTGGAAGTAGGAGAGGGGAGGGTCGTTGGATCTTGGCTCGGTCCAACAAACAAGAGGCACTCACATGAGGAAGAGCGGTTGAGAGGGTAGATGTTGGATCTTAATTGACCCAACAACCCATATTCAAGGGTGCTGGAGGACGAGGTACTTTGCCGGGTGGGGGGCATCTTGACATGACAGTTGAGGTGGACCAGTAAGGGTGAGTCACGTCAGCATTGACTTTGATTAGACGAATAAATGCAAAGATAAATGTAAAAGAAATAGAACATGATGTTAAATGAAAAAAATGATTAAAATGGAAAATATAGATCTAATGGAATCTATACTCTCCACGAGGATTCGATTGTAAATGAACTCATGTGTGCAAGTTATGCAATTTTTATTGATATTTTATGAATATAAAATACCTTATTTTAGTTTTATAAGTTTTATTTGGTTTCTGTAAATAATAATTGCATGTAAAATAAAACACGATGTAAAATAATGATATGATATAAATACATTTTTTGGATTTTTAAGTGAGGGATAATTAGGACATGTGAGATATATGCAGATGAATTAATCAAGTGATCAAGTCATAATTTATCTTGTTCTTTATTTTTCTGATTTTTTCGGATTTTTAATTTTATGTAATTAGTTAAAATACGATATGAAATAAAGAAATGAAAAGTAAATGAATAAAAAAGTTAATTATTTACATGAAATAACATGTCAAACATAAGTCTTTCATATATGAATTCTGATTCTTTTGGATTTAGTCTTGATTTGTAGAAAATTGAGTGTACATTAATAAAAATGTGAGTAGAGTGAAATCAGACATTGTATGTAAGAGGTATTAGCATTTACAACTTTCTGTCCTAGAATTAAGGCTCATGTTTATTTCACATATATACAAGTTAGTATTTTTTTGGATTTTTATTGATTATTATTAGTAATATGTATATAATGGAGATGATTTTATGTTAACTAGAGTTAGTGTGAACTAATTAAAAATGGGTGAAGTTAGGGTGAATATATACAAGGGAATACGAATACAATATGAAATGTTGATTTATGTAAATTATTTACAAGTGCATAAATGCTTTAATCATGACAAAACTCTATTTTTCAGCTAATTAGAGAGATGAATCACAGATTCATCACCTATGTATTATGAGTTTATATTTTAAATTTTGAATGGAGATTAGCACATATCATTTGCATTCAAAAAAGAAACTGAAAAGTAAATTTAATTACATTATCCAACTATTTTGTTTACGATAAATCCAAAATAAATGTATACATGTATAATACAAAAAGAAATCTGCAGTTTTCTTTATGTAAAAACCCAAAGTAACAAAATGAGCAATTTCCTTTATTTGATTCAACATTTTGTTCCTCGTAACGTTTTGTTCATCATTGGAATGTGGATCAGTGGAATCTCAAACTCGTGTTAAGCGTACCATGATTCTAAAACAACCCTTTGAAGGGTTTAAATCGGAAAGTATTTGATCAGCCATATTTTCATTTCCAAACCAAATAAAGAAAAATTAAAATATATCGGATTCATTTACATCAAAGATAGGTGTTGAGACGATTTTTGTGAAGGTCGGCTAATCAAACACAATTAGCTTCGTTGTAGTGACCGCTCACAAAAATCAACTCAAACAACAATTAACCCACAAATAAAATATAGCAATGCAAATAAAAATATGGAGTTAAAATTTATAATAACTCTATAAAAGATGTGTATAGGTCTAAGTATGTGTAGAGTGTCGAACACATGGAGCAAACATGATAAATCGGGAAATTGAATAAAAAATTGTTCATTTTCTCTTATCTTTTTATTGTCTTTTTGTATGGGTTTTAATTTTATGGTTTTTATGGATTTTAATTTTTATTTTTAAATTATTTTTAATATATATTTTTACTTTATTTTTTTAAAACTCAAAAATTTTTACTTTACGCATTTTAAATTTATTTACTATATTTTAAAAATACAAAAAGATCCATGGCGGGAGTGCATCAATGTTTACAAGAATTAGTTGTAGGATTTACATAGGTTAAGCTAAATGTTAATTACAAGTTTTATACAAGGAGTATGTATATACAAAATTTTATTAGGGTTTATTCATCATAATACGTACAAGGTTCCCAAAATAATTTACTAGCATTTTTAAAGCATTTTGAAAATTTATTTTTGCAAATAATTTTACAAAACTTTTTACAAAATTTTATAAAATTTGAAAATTATTTTGTAGAGACTTTCATATATAGATTTTTCAAAATATTTTTACAACCATTTTCCAAATCATTTGCAAATCAACTTTCAAAAATTTTATTTAAACAAGTTAAACAAATTCTTGCAAATATTTACAAAAGATTTTTACAAAGGTTTGAAAACATTTCACCAAGATCTCCAAACAATTTTCAAAAGATTTTACAAGTCATTTTACAACCATTTTTCAAATCATTTTGCAAAACATTTTTGAACCATTTTATTAATCATATTTACAAAGAATTTTTGAAAAAAAATCATACATAATTCGAGTGTGTTCTTTATAGCTGATTAATCGTTTACGCTTAGCCATATTTATTGAAAGTAAGAAAGTACGAGTTATGGCTAAAGTATATACAACGTGTATACGACCCCCTATACTTAGCTTGAGCTATGTCCTCATAGTGATCAAAGAGAAAAAGGAAGACATAACTCATGCCGAGTATAGAAAAGTGTATACTACAATGAATGAACAAAGAATAAGGAGTCAATCATCCCCCTCATACTTAGGATCAACTAATCCTAAGTATAGCAAACTATATACAAAATTGGGATGATCGAAAATCTATAATTTATGAACTTAATGGGCTCAGCTTGTCCCCCTATACTTAGGGTTAAATATCCCTAAGTATAAACATAATAGCAAAATTGAGAGATAACCGAGAGAGAGAGAGAATAATGAATAACTCGAATACACTCATCCCCTTATACTTAGGATCAAGTGTATCATAAGTATATCACAGATGAATGGAATGAATGCCATACAAAAGAATGAAAGAATAGAAATGAAAAGAAGAAAAGAAGAAAATCAATCAAAGATATTTTTAGAGGCATTGTCTGGCTCCACTGATGTTGTTGAAGCTGTGAATTCTTCATCAAAAAATTACTTGAACAGAATCGACAATGGCAAGGAAAGTGTTGTGCTCTAAACACAACTTCAAAAACTACCGTTGATGATAAATGATTGTGCATCGGGCAACAACTCGAATATCAAAATGCTTCCATCTCCACACAAAGTTCTAACTATGAAGGGGTCTGTCCATTTACTTTTTAATTTTCCTGGAAAAATCTTCAACTTTGGATCAAACAATGACACTTTTTGTTCAGATTCGAAGGTCTTTCTTCTGATATGCTTGTCGTGCCAGCGTTTAACTTTTTCTTTGTACATCGGGTTCTTATCGTAGGCATAGTTTTTGAATTTCAGGAGCTTGTTCAGATCAATCATTCTTTTCTTACCACCTTTCTACGAGTCGAGGTTACAGATGTTTACTTCCCATAGTGACTTATGAATTAATTCCACGGTTAGATGGTAAGGCTTCCGTACACAAGATGATAGGGCGACACACCCAAAGGAGACTTGTAGGTGGTTCTGTAAGCCCAAAAAATTGAGTCCAGGAGTTGTGACCAATTCTTTCTATCTGACCTCACCAGTTTCTGAAGGATCGTCTTGATTTCTTTATTCGATAATTCAACTAAGACATTAGATTGAGGATGATAAGGAGAAGTGACTCGGCTATTGATGTCGTACTCTTTGACAAGTTTCTTAACCTCTTTATTGATGAAGTGCCCCCGTCTGATATCAGTATCTTCGATATCCCCGAACCACAAGATGATGTTATCTTTCAAGAACCAATACACGGTGCGGTTGTCTATGGCTCGAGCAGGGATAGCTTCAACCCATCGACTTACATAGTCAACAACAAGCAAGATTTATTCATAGCCCTCACTATTAGGAAAAAGACCCATGAAATCAATACCCCATGCATCAAACACATCAAATATATTAATGAATTTGAGGGGTAAAAAATCTTTGATAGCGAAGGTTTTTCCCATTTTCTTACAACCAATGCAGGATTTAACATAATATGTAGCATCTTTGAATAGTGCGGTCCACCAGAGGCTGCATTACAATATCTTTATTGTCATTCGACTTCCATAATGGTGTCCACCATATTCAAGCTTGTGACAATGCTCTAGGACACTTGTGTACTCCTCCCAATGAATGCATCGATGCTAAATGCAATCTGCTCCTTCCTTGAACTTGTAGAGGTCTTCCCATTGGTAAAAGTGGATATCGACATGAATTTATCCTTCTTGATTGTAGTCCAATCTTGTGGAGCTTCCCCAGAGATGAAGTAGTTCACAATATCAACATACCAAGAGAGCGATGCAATGCTGAGGATGGATGCATCAGGGAAGGTCTCTGTGATCGATGCACTACTCATTTGTCTATCTTTGCATTCAATTCTGGACATGTGATCTGCTACCATGTTCTGAACTCTAGGTTCGTCTCTGATTTCCAAGCCGAATTTCTGGAGGAGAAGGATCCATCTGAGTAAGCATGATTTGGCATCCTTCTTCTATTATAGGTATCTGATAGTAGAGTTGTCAGTGAAAACAATTACTTTAGATCCAAGAAGATAGGATCTGAACTTCTTCAAGGTGAAAATAACTACCAACAATTTTTCTCTGTTATAATGTAATTTCTTTGTGCTTCATTAAGCGTTTTGCTAGTATAGTGAATGGTGTAGGGAAATTTTCCCTTCTTTATCCTAAGACAACTCCAACTGTGAAATCTGATGCATCCGACATGATCTCGAATGGAATAGATCAATCAGGTGGTTGTAGGACTGGAGCCTGAGTGACTAAATCTTTCAAGTGATAAAATGATTGGAGAGCCTTTTGATCAACAATGAACCCAGTCTCCTTGCAGAGAAGCATTGTGAGAGGTCATGCAAGTATGCTGAAGTCCTTGATGAATCTTCTGTAAAATCCATCATACCCCAGAAATGACCTCACATTACTCATATTTCAAGGTGGTTCTAATTTGGAAATCACATCCACCTTTGTCAGGTCGACTTCCATGCCTTGCTTGGAAACGACATGGCCCGACACAATCCCTTCAGTGACCATGAAGTGGCTCTTTTCCCATGATAAGACCAAATTCACTTCAGCATTTCTACATTACTCTGTCTAGGTGCATAAGACATGAATTGAAGCTATAATCATAGACTGAGAAATCATACATAAAACTTCGAGAAAACTCCCGACCATATCGGAAAAGACATCAAGCATGCACCTTTGGCATGTTTCAGGAGCATTGCACAATCGAAAGGGCATTCTTCAAAAAGCACATATGCCGAATGAACACAATAAGGTTATCTTTTTTTGATCCTTAAGGACGATTGCCACCTAGTTATACCTGGAGTACCCATCTATTAAACGTAAGAATTTTTTCCCAACCAATCCCTCAAGCACTTGATCAATGAATGGAAGCGGGAAGTAGTCCTTCTTTGTAGCCGAATTTAGACAGTAGTAATCAACACACATGCTAAGATGTTGACTCGAGTACAGATCTCTTCTCCTTGATAATTCTTAAGTATAATGAGCCACGATTTCTTTGGAACAACATATAGGGGGCTCATCCATTTGGAGTAGGAGATGGGATAAATAAAGCCTTCTTCACGCCATTTCATGATTTCCTTCATAACTACGTCCCAAAGATTAGGTTTCAATCTTCTCTATAATTCTCAGGACGGTTTGCAATCATCTTCAAGCTAGATGTGGTGCGAACACAAGGATGAATTTATCCCTCAGAGATATGATACTTTCCAACCAAGTGCCTTGCGGTTTTTTCTAGAACCTAAAGAAGTCGAGATTCTTGATCCGAAGTCAACATGCAACTGATGATCACCAGATACATGTGTTCTTCACCCACGAGAAATGCATACTTCAAATCTATCAGGAGCTATTTGAGTTTAGGTAATTGTGGAGTCTGCTCCACAGACACTTCTGATACTGTGTTGGAAAGTGGATGATCTGTTGAATTCAATTTGGTGTTGCCCACCTCTATCACTCTTGGTTCTGCTATAAATGTGCTGAACATATCTACAATGAATTCTTCTTGTTCGGTCTGGCATGAATCTTTAAATAAGATGATCAATGATTTAGAATCAGTCTCTCAATTGACAATTGAGCATGGATTGACTATTCTTTCCAGGCCCCCCTCTGAAGAGAGGATTTCCCGTGTCAGTCATTCAGAGATATTTGTTCACTGATATCAACAATGTCACAGTCTTCTGTTGTTGATGGCCTCCCTTCATCAAATGCAGCTTTCGGCTCGCTGATCATGTCCATTGTGACACTGCCAGTGCATGAGCGAAATGTGCTCTTTCCAGACCCATAGTCGACGATCGCTTCGGTAGTTCGAAGGAGCGACGATCAAGAATGATCAGAGTCTAGAGTAATGGTACAGGAGAGTCCATGTCTAGGATGACAAAATCCACTAGAAAGTGCATGTCATGTACCATCACGATAACATCTTTTAGTAAACTCCTGGGCCGCTTGATAGATCGATCAGCGGACTACAAGATCATATGAGTATGCTTAAGAGATCCTAACCTGAATTCTTCAAGCAATGAGGAAGGCATGAGGTTTATGGAAGAGCTGCTATCAACTAGAGTTCGCTCAAAAACTTATCGAGAATATAACATCTAATGAGACGTGCTCCCTTATCTTTCTTTTTCTATGGAAGATCATAGATAGCTTCACAGTGGCCATGGCTAAGACGTGCTTTTCTTCCCATCTACATATGTTCTTGTGGATATGATGTATAGAGGTACATGCTCGTTTCAAACCCTTATTCACAGCTGACATGTATTCAAGATCTTCATCAATAGCATTTTTAAAATAAGATTTTCAATTATTTCCATAATACTAGGGTTAGACAATGCATTTATCGAATTTCTATTTTTTGATGTTTTTCATTACATCTGGAAAAAGAATGTTCATAGAAGAAAATGTATTACTCTTAATTACATAATTTTGTACAGATGACTAGCTAAAAGGTAAGATGCCATGCAAAATAGACAAAACTGAATCTACATGAGCTTCGACTTCGTCGAGCTGCATGGGAAGGGCTAATGTTACTGGATCCTCTAGGGCGGGTGCGCTTGAAGGTTATGGAGAAAACCTTAAGCGCATCATGAAAGCGTGAAGATCACATCATATGCGATCGAGAGTGACTAATCGAACTAGTCGCTCGAGGCAGAAGAATTTCAAAAAATTTATAGCGATGAAACCACATGATCCGAGAACACTTCTCAAATCATTTCATCTAAACCACAAATGGGTAATAGGGTTACCTCTTTAAGCGTGGTTGCGATGGAGTCTCTAAATGAAGTGACCTCCTTTCTCATTCATCCGACGGAGGAGATGCTTGCGAGCACATTGATAAAACGTGTGCTCCTTGCAATCCATGTTGATGATCCAAGCAACAAATATCTTGATCTAGTCTCACAAGATCCGACGTCTTCTTCACGAGCGAGGTGCACCGAAGGAGACGGAGATCCACGAGCAGTCGATCCGACAACATAACGACGATGCGGTGGATACGAGGATCTCTAGGTCAATTGGTAGATAGACACATTGTTGATATAGTTAGGGGACGACCATGAGAAACTAGAGAGAGAGAGATTTGTTGTTCATCTTGTGTGCATCAAAATAAAAGTCTAGGGCTACCCTTCTATTTATACTATTTTGGATGTCCATGGATCACTATCCATGTGCACACAAATCCAATGGATGAGATTGATTTGTGCTTCCAATCAATGGCCATGATCTTGTTGTGTTTTAACTACCAACAACAAATAATTAATTTAAAAGAAATTAAATATATTGAATTATATTCAATAAAGTTAAAATCAATTAAATCAACTCATATGGAATACTATGGAAAGGAGTGTAGCGTCCTTCCATACATAGAGTGGATGGCCACCATTGAGATATTCTCTTGGTGGCCGTCCATACCATTTATGGTATGGTGGCTATCTCCTTCAAATTTGGTGAGATCTTATATCTACCAGATATTCCACATGTGAAACACCTATTATTGCAAAATTATTCACCAAAATAATTCTAAAATATTTGTGATAATTTCAATCATGCCACTGATAATCGTGAATCATATTCACACATCTAAAATAAAAGGTAAATTTTATTTACAATTAATTTTCAATGTGAATCCAATTCACATCAACATTTAATTCGTAAATACCAATTACAATTAACTCTCTCTAATATATTATAAATCACATTTATAATATCCATGAATAATATGGATAGTACTATCCATATTACTCACATCCTAGATAATTAAATCATATCTAATCATCTTAGATGTCCATTCTCATATGCCCATATAATATGAATACACATTATTCACGATAATTAAATCAATTTAGTTATCCATTTTGCTCAATGCTCATATACATTATCAACAATTCTTGAATTCTTTCAAGAATAATGCGCTTTATCTGTGGATACTTAGAGATAAGGACAACGCGATTGTACGTTCCACGTATAGTGACTTGGATATTGAGATCATATCTCAAATCCAGATCTGAAGGACCTCTCATAGATGTTTGATTAAATCAAAACTGTGAATCTAACCTTCTCATTGCATCTGAATCACATTCAGATCACCGTCCAACATTTGGACCAAAATTAGATTACTTCTCTATTGAGAGGAGTCACTAAAATCAAGACCTATTTCATCACTCCCTTGGAAAGGAAGCGTCATGGTTATACAATCGTTTATTGATCACATCACCCTCAGGTATTCCTAATACATGTACATCCTGCATACTAGAAAACCTAGAATAAACATGAAGTTTTAGATCTTTTTTTGACTGTCTTCTTCAGGGTTTTATCATTAAGTTTCTCATTTGATCGTTGGGAGTTGGTATTGATCATATACTTTCCAAAAGCGTATATCATACCCTGGTATTGATCATATACCATCCAAAAGTATATATCAAATCTACAAATTCTGTTAAGCTTCCAAAGTGAGATGATCGTGCACGGAATTTGATCCCAATATCTCATGAGCGAGCTCAGGTCTCCCGGTTCAGTAATGAATCTCTATGATCCCTTTGAGAGATCATATTACTCATATGCCCTTGTATGCACACTAGCTCGTCGGTGTATAGACCTTGATTAGATCATCAACCTATTAGTCTGCCAAATGTACATACTCAAACATATAGTAACATATCTATCTTCGGTTAGAGGATGTATGCCTATATCATGACATTATACAACATAGGTCTTGGTTATCTCGATCTCGTTAGGTAAACTCTTTAACCTAACTTATCTAACACCTCTGAATCTCTATTCCTATGTAGAGGACTTACATCAAGAGGTCGGTTAGATATCAACCCATTAGAGAAAGGATTGCCACCTCCTACTCAGGTCGGAGATTGTCTCCTAATAGTCATTTGGCGGTGCTTGATGAGTCCTCAATCTAACTCTTTGGATATTCATCCAAGCACCAGCCTCTATGATTCAACAATTGAATCAATAGTTCTATGATCATTAAGATGTCCATGGTACATAACCCTAATTATACTAAGGGACCTATTATGTAAATTATTTTTTCTTCATTTCAGATAAGGAAATGATTTCAATAACATTTATTGCATAATGACTCGCTGGGCTTGCATGTCCAACAATCTCCCACTAGCCCAAAGGGCTATTAATAGGATAATCTTTAAACCTACACTCATGTAATCATAAGTTATTTAATATAGCTAGATAGGCTTATCAGTCACTCTGTTCCTGAGAGACTATGTGAAGTTCTTTTACGGTACTTGCATATCTCTTAGTAACCATGCTCACACCCAATGCGAATGTTGCATCTTATGCAACCAATACTCAATTTTAAGGCAGTTATAGTGTCTCTGATACTACAACTCAATAATCGTTATAACCAGTATGTACTTTCTATCATCCTTATCAGAATGGCCTAGAGATCTCTATCTCCTAAGACTAAGACCGAGTCTTAAGTCTTGTAAGGTATCCGTAGTTAAGACCTTTTATATCACTATATATAAAGTCTTAAGTTCTTGATGATAATACTTCGAGATCACTATCTTAAAAATCTTTTCATCTTTGAAGGTGTTTGTATACTTCAAATAAGTGTTTTATCTCCATTAGTAGGATTAGTAAGAGTTTACTACTTCCACTGCATAGAAGACATTTTACCTTTTGTACACATCTAGCATACACCAAGGTTATGGTAACTGATGCACATGGGCAAGCAGCTTTAACTTTCACATCCTAAACTCTTTGAGGTCGCATCCCTTTAGATAGGTCAGCACCATATCTTAAGAGAAAGAAGCCTTTCTTGTATTTTTCGAAATGGAATATATCCAAGATGTACTACTAATGTGACAATCCTAATGCTCTCTTCTCTTTGCTTCTGAACAACTTCAGAACTATCCAAGAGGTATTCTTGAGATCATATCTCAAGGTATGGAATAGCCATATCATAAAACACTTATTATCATCCTTATATCATTCCAAATGATAGGATTTCATATACATTTAGCATGATGAACACAATGGCACTCCCACTAAGCTTCACACAGTTCGTCAAGATTTTGTATGAAATCATAACCTTTATAATTTCATTAAATCTGATGTTCCAACAACTAGAAACTTATTTAAGTCCATGAATGGAGTTCTCTTACACACTTTGAGTTCCTCAACTATGAAGCCCTGGGGCTACTTCATATGATATCCTCGGTGAGGAATTCATAGAGGAATGCAATATTGACTTCCATCTTGTAGATGTCATAGTCAAGTTGTGTAACAATAGTTAGCAATATTCTGTTGGGTTTAAGCATGATCACTGGAGAGCAAGTATCGTCACAAGCAATGTCTTCTCTTCGTGTGTATCTTGTGGATATGAGCCGTGCTTTGAAGGTCTCTACCTTCTCATCAGGTTTCCTCTTTCTCCTGAAGATCCATTTACACCTTATGGGTTTGACCTCTATAGGTGGATCCCGAAGGGTCCATATACAACCCTTGTATACGAAGTCTACTTTAGACTTTATTGCTAACATCCATATGTCCATATCATGATCCTCAAAAGCTTCATCATATTAGATCATTGCAAGACTTATCTGACATATGGAATTCATCCTCAAACTCATTTGAAGAGGTATTAATGTTTCATCTTTAATTATCCTTTTTAGTTTGATTTTAGGAGTCTCGTTATCTTCTCAAGATTCAATGAGTTCCTTTACTTCATTTTCATCTTGATTCTCAAGAGAGTCATCCTCTAATAATCATATCCTTAGAGATGAAATGTTTTAAGAATCTCAAGGTCATAAAGTAGGTGTTCAATACCATCCTTGATTTTCCGAATGAAGTAGCAGTCTCAGATGCTAGATCCCAGCTAACTTGCATCCATGACATGGTTATGGACCAAGCAGCTCTAAATCCTCTAGTGTCCAACACTAGGCTAGGTTCCAAGTCATAGCTTATGAGGATTTTCGGGTTTAGATTTGCATGGAATCTTATCAATGATATATATTGTAGTCTCTACTATATATATACCTAGAAACTAAGAGGTAGTTATGCTAAAATTCATAATTGATCAAATCATGTCACACATGATCCAATTGTATCTCCCTTCAACCCTATTGAGTTGAGGTGTATTAGGAGGAGTGAGATAGGATTAATATTCCCTTCTCCATAAGGTATTCCTTAAATTCATCTAATAGGTATTGACTGCCTAGATTAAATCAAAATTCATTTCATCTTCCTTCAAAATTTGATTCTAAACCAAAATTGAGAAATCTTTGAACATTTCAAAGTTTTCTTAGGTGAAGGGAAGAAATCTCATATCACAAAAAGCATCAATTGGTATCACATATCATTAATGTTTATTATGATACATATGATCCACATACATCAATATGTATAAGATCTTGAATACCTTGGCATTTACACTATTCTCGGAGAAGAGTGTATTGGGAATTTTTTATTTGAATACGATATTCACAAGTATGCAAGATTTGAAATTTCAGACAGTCTAAAGTTTCATCTCTTACCGGTCTATTGATTACATCAACAGACATATGTCCAAGGATTAATGCTATATCACTGTCAAATGATCTTTATTAACATTTCTAAATATTGATCACCTTATTGTAGTATTGACATTCATCTAATTTTTTGGACGTCATATGTATGAAAGTCACAGAAGTATAATAAATTCTTTGACTTTCCTTCTCACATGGGTCAGACCCATGCTTCTACTGCACTTCATCTATAAACAACTATTGCTTAAGACGAAAGATCTCTTATGTTGAACTCAAAAGATTTCAATATAAGAGTATTTCAACATTTATATATGCTTCTTTCAATTCATACAATATGAATATTATGAAGCTTCATGAAATACTATAGTATAGATAGTAGTATGATGACACTCATCCACCCATCTAAACTCTAAAAGGCTTTGGTTCAGCAGGTATTCAAACATTTTGAATACATCATCTCTCAAAGAATAATCATTCTGCATAATGCAGTGAACCATGTCATTTATGATTAAATGTTGAGTGCACATATGTTTGCCAAAACATCTTATTGGATTTTACAAGGAATTTCAATAATTACGATCATCATTGACATCATACTTCCAAAGCACATTCGATGAGAGATCAAGACTATAGAGACATACAAACCCAATGTTGTTGTCATATTGTCTATTTAATTTTTATTCCTCATTATTATGAGAAAACTTGCACATTGCAACCACATACATTATGTGTCCAATTGCAAGTACAATATCTTGATCACGGATCCAATCCATGATATTTTACCGTTTATTATTGAGTATAGTTTTGAGTGGGTTCAATGTAGGTTATCTGAATAAAGGTAATTTGCATAAATACATATTTTACTTTGATTTAGGATTTTTATATCAAATTTATCTTGCCTTGTCAACTTTGAAAGTTCATTCCCTTATTCACTTTTAAAGTAAGAGATATACTTATCATTATATCTCAAGCAAGATCTGGGATCTCCGTCTTACCTTTATTACATCTTAATAATATGAGAACATGTAGCTCGGATAAAAAGAAGCGGGAACTCATTCCGCTTTGCAAGTCCAACTTGCATATCCCAATTCAATCTTTAACACCCGAGCCCACCACCCCTAAGGTGATGTTGACCCGTTATTAATTGAATCAACGGTTAACATGAATAACACTTGCTATCCGCAATCCAATATCGCCCCAATAATATGGGGACCTGATATTGGGGTCACTATGCATACATCCTTACTCTTTCGAGAAGCAAAGAACCCAATACTTGTGCGCATGTATGCATGAGCTGTCACTTCGGACATGTGTCTCCTACATACAATTCATGGCGACAGAACCCTTCATCTTGACGAGAGATCATAGGTGTCACTTCTGTGATCCTCCGTATCATGTTTAAATTCTAATCAATTATTATGAATCATATTCACATAATTAATTCTTCCAAGGGAAATACTACTCTATTCATAATAAAGTGTTTAATTAGATATAATTTATTTAATCATATTAAATCAATTATCAATCCAACTCAAATAACCAACAAATAATCTTAATTGTTACTTGAAGGATGGTATAATATCAAAATATGTATTATTATAATTTTAATAACTAGAAAAATATATCATGATCATTTCAAGCATTATCCTTTCCTTACCCGCTGTCATGGCCAGTACGCACAGGATGTGGGACAGATCGCTCACGGAGCAACCTGCTACCCTAACGATCCCTGACTAGACACCATACCTGCCTCAGGTGAGGATAATGTGATTTGATCATATAGTATTTGAGATGGTATTAGCATTGAGGTTACACCATATAATATTTATCATAACCATTTTGATTAACATTATAAGGAGATTTGCTATTCCCAATCCTAATCAAGTATCAATGTTTGGTTGAAAGTGAATATTCAAATAAGATAGGTTACATAGAAATTGATGGGAGACGGGCAACAAGCTGCGTCGCCAATCCCTTTTGAATGGCAAATCCAATTCTTCGAAATACAACATTCATAGACTTAGGAACCATAACATTGCTATGCATGATTTTTTGAATCCTCTTAAGGAGCTCCACTGCTTCACTTGCCAAGAACCCAAATGTATCAAAACCAAAGGGGATGAATACGTGTTGATTGTCAATGCAGGCCTTCTCATGCTTAGCCACTTTAGCTAAGGCAACTTTTTGTGCAACGCATCCCGCAACAAAATCACTTTTTATCGGACCCACCAATGGAGACACTCCAGTCAAATCAACACATGCATGCTTTCCTCCAACCCATCCAAATATCAAAACATCTGCCGGTCTAAGTGTCGATCTCCCCTCTTGTGGATCAGTTAAGAAATTCACCGGTGCTTCTTTTTTTTGAAGCAACACCTGCATGTTTGAGTATATCAAATAGAACATCTCTGACAAGATCATGTCTATATTTAAAACCTGGAAGCTCACGACAATGAACGGCATGATCCCCCAAAGCATCCAAGCAGGATTTGTGGCATACTGGACAAGCCTCATCTTGTGGGAAAAGGGGAATCATGAGGCGGTACTTGAAAGTTCATTATAACCAAATTGATCAAGGTCTATATCTTATCATCATGGTTATGGTAACTCAAAATAATTATCTTTATTGAATATTTCACAAATATTTAATAACTAATTATTCCAATAGATTAATCATTAATTTCCATGAACTAATTGAATGACAATCACTATTTTCTTGTTCAAATTTGTTAAGTTTCCAACAGTGACACATGTTTACTAAAACTAACAAATCTTGAGCAAATAAACTCCAAATCATGCAAACTAAATTTTTTTAGTTTGATAATTTGATTTTCAATAGAATCCAAGTGATAAACATGCATTCTTAGGTGTTTTAAAATCGTGGTTATCTCTTGATTACGTTTTAAAATACCATTTCCGTAACAGTGGACACATGTTCACTAAAACAATCACAACTTGAGCAAACAGATTCCAAATCATGCAAACTCAAATGAAACCACGCGATCCGAGAACACTTCTCGAATCGTTTCATCTAAATCACAAACGAGTAATAGGGTTACCTCTTGAAGCGTGGTTGTGATCGAGTCTCTAAAAGAAGAGACATCTTGTTTCAAGTCCGGTCTGATGGAGGAGACATTTTCGAGCGTGTTGATGAAACGTGTGCTCCTTGCAATCGATGTTGATGATCCAAGTGATGAATCTCCTGATCTCATCTCACAAGATCCGACATCTTATTCACAAGTGAGGCACATCGAAAGAGATGGAGATCCACGAGCAGTCGATCTGACATCATAACTGCGATGTGACAGATATGAGGATCTAAAGGACAACAAGTGGACAGCCACATTGTTGATATAGAGAGGGGACGACATGAGAAATTAGAGAGAGATTTGTTGTTCATCTTGTGTGTGTCAAAATAAAATGCTAGGACTACCCTTCTATTTATACTATTTTGGATGTCCATGGATCACAATCCATGTGCACACAAATTCAATGGATGAGATTAATTTGTACTTTCAATCAATGGCCATGATCTTATCGTATTTTAATTACCAATAATAAATAATTAATTTAAAAGAAATTAAATATATTGAATTATATTCAATAAATTTAAAATCAATCAAATCAACTCATATGGAATATTATGGAAAGGAGTGTAGCCTCCTTCCATACATAGAGTGGACGACCACCATTGAGATATTCTTTTGGTTGTCGTCCATACCATGTATGGTATGGTGGATATCTCCTCCAATTTGGTGAGATCTCATGTCTCACCAAATATTCCACATGTGCAACAACTATTATTGCAAAATTATTCACCAAAATAATTCTAAATTATTTTGTGATAATTTCAGTCATGCCATTGAAAATTGTGAATCATATTCACACATCCAAAATAAAATGTAAATTGTATTTACAATTAATTATCTAATGTGAATCCAATTCACATCAACATTTAATTTATAAATACCAATTATAATTAGGGATTTTTACCTAGCAGACCTTATAAACTTTGTCAATCACCTCTACGACCTTTGAAACAACCTAATTCCCCCTCGACCCCGTATATTTGTCAATTCTTACCCCATGAACCTTCCGGGTAATCTGTTTGAAGCCCGTGGGGGTTCTTAGGATAATTTATAGGGTCGATGGGGTATTATGTTGTGCAAAAGGTCGTAGAGGTAATTTAAAAACTTATAGGGTCTGTCGGATAAAAATCCCTTATAATTAACTCTCCACTAATATATTATAAATCACATTTTAATATCCAGACATAATATAGATAGTACTATCCACATTAGTCACATCCCTTGATATTAAATCATATCTAATCATCTTGGATGCCCATTCTCATATGCCCAAATGATATGAATCAAATACACATTATTAATAATAATTGAATCACATTTAACTATCTCTTTTGCTCAATGCTCAGATACATTATCAACAATGGAATTATTCTTGAATTCTTTCAAGAATAATGTGCTTTCTCAACGGATACTTGGAGATAAGGACATGCGATTGTACGTTCCACGTATAATGACTTGGATATTGAGATCATATCTCAAATCCAGATCTCGAGGACCTCCCGTAGATGCTTGATTAAATCAAAATCGTAAATATAACCTTCTCATTGCATCTGAATCACATTCAGATCATTGTCCAACATTTGGACCAAGAGGAGTCATTAAAATCCAGACTTATTTCATCACTCCCTCGAAATGGAAGCGTCGTGGTTATACAATCATTTATTGATCACATCATCCTCAGGAATTCATAATACCTGTACATCCTGCATACTAGAAAGCCTTGAATAAACATGAAGTTTTATATCTTATTTATACTGTCTTCTTCAAGGTTTTATTATTAAGTTTCTCATTTGATCATTGGGAGTTGATATCGAGCATATACATTCCAAAAGCATATATCATACCTAGATATTGATCATATACTTTCTAAAAGCATATATCAAACCTACAAATTTAGTCAACCTTCTAAAGCGAGACAACCGTGCACGAAATTTGATCCCAATATCTAATGAGTGATCTCATGTCTTCCAGTTCAATAACGAACCTGTATGGTTCCATTGAGAGATCATATTACTCATATGCCCTTGTTTTCACACCTACTCACCAATGTATAAACCTTGATTATATCATCAACCTATCGGTCTGCCAAATGTACATACTTAAATATATAGTAGCACATATGTATCTGGTCAGAGGATGTGTGCCTATATCGTGACAGCATACGACATAGGTTTTGGTTATATCAAACTCGTTAAGTCAACTCTTTGACCTAACTTATCTAACACCTCCGAATCTATATTTGTATGTAGAGGACTTGCTTCAAGAGATCGGTTAGATATCAACCCATTAGAGAAAGGATTGCCATCTCCTACTCAGGCTGGAGATCATCTCTTAATAATCATTTGATGGTGCTTGATGAGTCCTCAATCTATCTCTTTGTATATTCATCCAAGCACCAGCCTCTATGATTCAATAATTGAATCAACAACTGTATGATAATTAAGTTGGACATGGTAAATAACCCTAATTCTACTATGGAACCTATTATGCAAATTATTTATTCTTCATTTTAGATTGAGGGAATGATTTTTAATAACATTTATTGCATAATGGCTCGTCGTGGGCTTGTATGTCCAACAACGACTTGGCTTTGGCTCTTCTTTTCTTTTGGATAGTTTTATTTTGCTATTTTTTGTTCTTTTTACTCTTGATGGTGGTGGTAGACTGGTGTTGGTGCTCCTCCTCCATCATCATCTTCTTAACCCAGCTCTATTATTAGACTGGCTGATGCAGAAGATAACTCACTAGAAGATGCTTTATTCTTCCCCTTCTAAACAACAGACGACTGTAATGTCCTACCGCTCCTAAGAGTCACTACATGAGACAACATAAAATCTAAAATACAGACTCTATGGGATCCGACTAGATTTTACAAACTACTTACTCTTTCCTTTTAAGTTATTGGGGTTTGCCTCTACCTGCGTGGGAATTAGGATTTTCGGTGGTAGTGAGGTCATCAAGCTTTTGGTTCATCTCTACTAGGCCTTTGACAAGTTGAGCCAAGTAGTGAAGAGCTGGGTTCACTGGAACTGTCTCGGGTTCAACGTGCTGACTACACTGAGAATGGGACTACATAGGCTGCTAGTAGGAAAATTGATTATTGTACTGAGGAGGGAGTTGCCGCTAATAAAATTGAAGAGGAGGGTGGTACTGCTGTTTCTGAGTAGCCACATAGTTATGATGTCACTGGTAGTGGCGATACAATGACCGCTGATAAGAATGATTTTGTCTCTAGGTGTTATCATATGGTGGAGACTATTGTTGCAGAGATCGGTGTTGCTGGACAAACCTCCCACTGAAGGACTGGAGATACGGCCAAATAGCGGATGATTAGACCTATTTGTCTCCTCCTAGACAGGCCAACTCTGCATCATTGTTTCAGATGTCATTCACTTCTTGAATTTAGGGTGGTGGTGGGAAAAATAGATCAACATATGATGGAGGTTGGGGCTCGAGCTGGTAGGCTACAAGTGGTTGTTGCGGAGACTATGGTGCCTGATTAGGTGCCTACACGTAGTATACATGCTAGACCTAGGGCTGCCCTGAACTCGGTTGAGGCTGGTGTGGCGATGAAGGCTCCTTCGACTCAGCAGTAGTTGCGGTAGTTGGGCTCGCAGATTGCACGTCATTTATGGTGCTGACCAGCAGTTCCAGCTACTTGGAAATATGATCCAGCTTGTCCAGGTGATGGGTCCTGTGTTCGATCATGGATCCACTAACCTCCAACTTTCAGGTGTTAGGCCTCCAAAGAAGTGTTGGACCAGACGGCTATGAGGAATGCCATAGTGGGGTCACTTCTCGTGTAAATACTAAAGCCTCTCCCAGGCTTCATGGATGGACTCATGCGATCCTTGGGAGAAGTTGCTAATCCTAAATCACATCTGATTCAAATGACCAAGTGGGTAATATTTTATGAGGAATGCAGACTTTAATTCCTTCCAGATCGTTACGACCTCCCCCAAGTGAATAATCCAGTAGAGAGCCTTGTCCGGAAGATTGAAGGGGAATGTGACAATCTTTCTACATCTAACGGTATGTTTGAGTAGTGAGTGGTGAGTCAAATGTGAGAGAATTGTTGGAGATGGATGTAGGGCTTTTCGTTGGTATTCTCATGTAAGGAGGGAAGAAGAGCCAAGAATTGCAGCTTCAACTCAAAATGTCAATGGACTACATAAATCTGTATCCACTCAGTCGTATGGCTTGTGCTAGGATTGTATATCTCTTTAAGAGTTGGCATGGAGCCTCTCTCCTTGGCTCATCTGTCGATCCTCCATGGTGTCCATCTCCTTGTTCATCATCCCCTCCTCCTCCTTTGTTCTCTCTCTCTCTCTCTCTCTCTCCCCCAGATCATTCAACATGTCTTGGAAGGCAACTTGGACAAGTGCCTGATTTGTCAACTGATGCTAGATAACCTGTATAGATACGAGAAATTGTGCATTCACTGTGTTCTGATCCAGCTATGGGCCCTGATCTGGTTGATTTGGTCCCTTCCCTTTTCAGTGAGGATCCATCTCTGATTCAACTCAGAGGAATGTATCTGAATGGGGTTCAGTGTTGTTTCTTGATCTACATCATAAAATGTATCCTGATCAAACTGACGAACTAGTGCACCAGATGGACAAGATGATATGGAATTAAGATCAAATCTAGATGGACATGGAACATCTTATATGAACTAAAATTGATCTCCATCCACAAGGGGCGAATGACAGGACAAGAGTGATCCCAGTTTATTTAAATAGAGGAAGAAGTTGAGCAGTATGGAGATCGGTTTGCAAGCTCTGAATCGGATCCTCGGGAATTACCTAAAATTATTGAAGAGGTTGAGTTCATGGAATCAATGTGGGTGTCGGCGGGGTCCCGACTAAGACATCCATGAGTCGACATCTCGAGAGAAACAGAATAGATGAGGAATGGAATACATTGATGAACAATACATTAAATGCTGAGGAAAAATATTATTAGTACCAAGCGTTACGGCGCTGAAGTAACCCATGCCATACTCCCAGGAAAAACTCGAACGACCTTCAACAAAAGGGTACATGTACCTGAAACCGGCACATGTGGGTAGGTAGAGAATACCTGGGGCGCGAGACAACTCTCTCTAAGGAACTCGGCAAAATAGCCCCGTAACTTCGGGAGAAGGGGTGCCTCCTCACAAAGGGGGTCGCAGTGACCAGGCCCGAGCGACTTTTTACCAAAAACACAGGTCTCCGCAAAGTCGTAAGACCATGTATGGGGGCTGACACCTGCCTAGTGCCGGAAGGTCAAGGATCTGGAGCTTGTGGGTTTAAGAAAGGAAGAGACAAAAGCTATTTGTCCCCACCTGAGTATGTGGATTTTCGGAATCGCATCAGCCGACGTGTTTCCCTTTACTCCTAGACAACGAAAAATACCTCCAAAAAGAGAGGGCCAGTTCAGGTCAGTTATAGAATAGATGCCTCGATTTCATATTTGTAGCAGAAAGAGATCATATATATTCTATATCTGATTAAGTAGTTAATAAGTGCAAGGAATGTAGAATTCAATGTACACACTTATCTATTTTTCTGCACGAATATGTATGATAATCCACCTGAGGAATAAATGGGAAGATAGAAAAATTAGAAGAAGAAAGGATTTTTTGGTTAGACGCATTGAATTAGCTAAACATTTGGCTCAAAATAAGCAGGACAAGAAGAAATGAAAATATATAAAATGAAAAGGGGTGCAAATACGAAGGACTGGATCTTTGACCTAAAATCTAATTCAAATAAACACAATGCAAAATGAGTTCACCAACTAACACAATGTGAAGCCGTAAGAGTTCAACTATTTTTATCTTTTCAATTTTATTTTACTTTCAAGCAATCTTATAACAAGTCCTTAGTGGGCTAGCCATATAGGAGAGTGAGTATTGCCAGAAAAGTATCACATACTTCCCACTTCCTTTGTAACCTATAGCCTACATTTTTTTAAGAGAATCCTTGCTACTGGGTCTGGATCCACTGCTTAGCCAAAGAATAGAGGAGGAAGCCAATAGGTGAAACCAACACTTTTCCAGCAGGGTACTCGGATATGGAACGATGAGACATACACCCCTATGAGGTGATGGCCTAAGATTAATACTTCAAACTAAGTTTGCAAGCAAACAAAGCCCTTCTCGTCCATGTACAATAGAAGCGCTAATACTTCGTGAATCTAGTCAATAACAAGGCAGTTCTCAGGATGGGTTTTTATCTCTATTTACTAGGATCGTGCGTTATGATACCTGAAAGCAATGCATGCTTTATGAACACCAAACAATGAATGACTGTTATGAATTTTAATTTTGATCAAAGTTTATTAAACAATCCCCTTGTTTTAATATTTGGATTTTCACTTTTTTGGGTATTTTTTCAAAATAATTCACCTAATATTTTTTTGTATTTTCTTTAAATCCTAAATGAGCAAAAATAGAGGGAGATAGCAGAAAAGTCATGCAAGTGGATACTAGGATAGAAATCTTACCCTTGTATCAAATGATGCATGCTCATTAAGAAGATTTACAACGCTTCCCAACTCTCTCCAAGCGGGATGCTAAACATGGAATTTAAATCTACACTATATACGGTATGCAAGACTGTGAATTTAAATCTACACTATATGTGGTATGTAAAGCCGATGAAATCGTCCTAAACAAGAATTGCTATTAGCGTGAAGAATAATTTTAATTTGATCTAGATCCAAATGTACAGACTATAGGTGCATGCATATATTAGGTGTTTGGACCTCGATTACTGGATCAAGCAAGTCCTAAAAATCTAAGGACTCATTCACATAAAAATTGAAAATAAAGGTAGAAAATTCAAAATGCAGAAAATAAATAAAAACAAGTGGAAATAGGAAAAAAAGTAGAAGATGAATAAAACATGAGAAAACCGAGCGACCTTCAAGTGAACACACACTTAGCAAAATAGGCCCGTGAGATTTTGAGTGTTCAAAAGTCCTTGGGTACATTATTATTATTTAATAATGAAAAACAAAATCTCCCTCTCTCTCAAAATAAAAAGAAAAATCTACACTAAGCAGGCTGCTCTATTTTCTCTTTGTCTTTCTTCCTTGCTCTCTCCAATATAGAGGAAAGGTTGGTCACCACATAGTTCAAGTACACCAACTGCCTAAGAAGTTGCCTTCGCTATGCATTCCCTCATAAAGAATTCAACAAAGACAAGTGGTCAAAAGCAAATAAATAATTATTTATAAGTAGAAATAAAAGACAAGAAAATAAAAACGGACAATATGTGTAAAAATCCTATCATAAGTGTTGCTCCCCAGCAACAGTGCCATTTGTTCAATCAATCGAACATGAATCCTATTGTCCGATCTTGGATGGTCAGTAGTGTCCAACAAGTAAGATTTAATAATCTTTGTATCGATGCCTCTCTCGGCTCTCAGATCTTAATTAACCAATTAAAACAACAATCAACCCATATAGATGAAACAATAAATGAATGAGGGGTGAAATTTATTATACCCTACATAAAGATGTGTATATACATTAAGTGTAGGGGTTGAACCACTGAGAGCTAAGGTGATATGCATTTATTGTAATTACTAGAAATTAAACAAAAAATATTTTTGTGGTTTTTGGATTTTTGGATTTTTTGTGGGTTCTTAATTATAATTATTTTTATGGATTTTTATATTTTATATCTCTTATATTTTAGTTTAAAATTTTTAATTTATTTTTAATTTTTAATTTTGTATTTTTTTCTTTTTAAAGATATTATAAGTATATATATATCCATATAGTAATATATATAATAATATATAGGCTACATATCAAATAAATATATAAAAACACAGGAAATATATTCATGTACAATCCTTTTATTTTTTAAAGGTTTTAGGTATATAAATAAGATATTATAGATAGAAATACTATTAAAAATAACTATATAAGTAAATATAAGTATATATCAAATGTTTACTTTTTTTATTTTAAATATAACTATATATACTTAAATTTTACAAAATAAAAAGTTTTTATGTTTTTTTATTTTTCTATATTTTTGTGCTTTTTCTTTTAATTTTTGCTTATTTTTAGATGTTTTCAATTGATCTAAATATATAAAATAGGGAATAAAATAAATGGGTTGAATTGTTTTGGTTTATAAAAATAGATAATAAATCCAAAAATTCTCAAAACTATTTTTAATATATGGTATATAATATAAATAAAAATTTACACCATAAAACTACTTTTTTGGATTTTTGTAGAATATTTACTGATTTTTATGAGAATTTAAGGGTTTTTTATTTTTAAGGTTTTCCTTTTATTTTTTGTGAATTTTGCTCTGGAGTTATATTATATAGTAATATACACTATGTATTTTTTTTAAAATTTTTAAAGTAGGCTTTAATTTTTTTGTATTTTTATATCTAAACTGGAGAAAGATAACTCCTATTCTACTTTTATTAATTATGAAAATACATGAAAATGCTAAATAAAAATATGACATGAGCAAGCATCATTTAAATCATCTTCCACACTTCTAATGAAATATATAGAGCGTAGGAGCTAATTAATAAAAATAGAAAAGCAACAAAGTAATTTACAATGTTGGCAAGGGTGTTTATGCAATAAAAATATACTACAAGGTGTTCCGTGCAGAATACCAAAAAGTTTAACTCCAGTATGACATTTTTAGTACTAAAATGAAATACAAGAAGCTGCAAGGGTACGCCTGCAAAATGCTTGCCTCACGTGGGTTACCACTTGGGATGAGCTAGCATGAACCTAAACGCAATATCTAATAAGTTCTAGGAGGTCCTTGTAATTTTTACACAATTTATAACATAACTTAATATTCAAAGGACTTCTTAATAAATACAAAAGTGTGGGTGATATTATGCAAATTATTCCATAAATGGTGCGGATCGAGTTGTCCTTCACGTGCCACGTAGACGATCGTGCGACCCAGTGAGCGCACCGCTTCAACTGAAATGAAGGGCCCATATTAGATACGGGCATGGCTCCTGATCGGATAATGAGGGGCCCTCTTGGAAGAACGGGAAGAAGGTCTTCTTCCTCGACCTTCAATCATCAAGATCTTCGTGCTCAGGCCTCCTTCCTCGCCGATGGTCGATTTAGCTTCCCGGGGTGTCACCGCATCATTAGGAGGGTCTAGTTGGGTTCGGACCCTGTCGGAAGGGGTCTGGAGATGAACACATAGAGCTTCTAATATGAACTCCAATACATCTCCAGATGGGTTTTCAAGGTGCAACTCCTGCACAAAAAGGATCGCAGACAAGAGGTAAAGGTCCTCGACTGCTCGTTGAAGCTGGACAACGCATGAGATGGTGAGGCGAATGAGCTTCAACGGTAGGTGGCTGAGGGAACTCGTCGAACCTCGATTCAGACCGAATTGAGGAGGGAAATAAAGGGATTTTATGGATAAGCGAGTGAGGAAAAAAATCGGGAAAACGGTGGGTCGAAGACAATCAAGAAACAGGGGATTTCGAGCCGGAGCACGATGCTCCAACGGATCCTAATTCCTAAGATTAAGCTAAAATACAAGCTAATTAACTAAATTGAAAGCCAAATTAGACTACTAAAATGAAATGCAAGTAAAAATCCTAAGTCTAGCAGTTCATACTTGCTCAAGAACATGGAGAAAAAGGAGGTCGTCAGAGCTGAGCTTGACTGGCCTGGATCACCACCCTCACCGCCTTATCCTCACCGTCTAGGAGGAGAAAATGCATGTTGTCACAAAGGTCTTCAACCATATGGATCCTATTGGTATTAAAGGGGGATCAAAATTCAAAAGAAGGGCTGTCATGGTTTATTTATACATGGGCAAAGGGGTGATCTTCGAGATGGGATGGTGTGCTTTGTGGAGGAGTTAGGTGGAAGTTAAGGTGAGGGCGTGGGGTAGGGGAGATAGATATGAGGAGTGGTGGAAGGCTCAATTAGGAAGAGGGCATGGAGAAGGCCTAGAAAATGGGGGAAATCAGATGGTCATGAGGTCTGACAAGAAGGGGGCAGAGCGCAAGGACAGTTGACCTGACAGACAACAATCCTTGTGCCCTGGTTGGTCCACGTGGATCAACAAGAAAACAGGGAGGCGAAAATCCATTATTAAATATATTAAAATAGTAAAAGAATTATTTATTTTTAATCAAAATATAAAAATATTTGTAATTTTAGTATTTTATTCTAATTTTTATTTATTTTTATAAGCTAATTTATTAGATTGTCATATTTACATGTATATACATAGGTAAATATATATATGTATTTTCAATATTTATTTTTATTTTGCATTTCATATTTTTATTATTTTATATACATAATTTATATATGTATAACTTATTTAATTACATATTACATATTTTTAGTTTATTTTTCTGAATTTATTTACTTAAATATTTATGTACATATATTATATATGTATAGTTTACCTATATATTTTAATACGTTATTTATTTTCATGTATTTTTAATGCATTTATTCTATGTTTATTTTTTACACATATTTCAAATAATATTTAAAAGTATATAAATAAAAATGCTAAAAAGATAAAGAATAAATATATTGAATATTATATACGGACATAAAGTACAATAGGGACCCAAAAGCCAACTTTTGCATCTCAACTCCAAATTGAATGAAACACCTTCATTAATAGATAATTAAATTTTCCAAAAATAAATGTAAGTTTGGTAAACTTTGACTCAGTATGGAGGAGATAAATTTATGGGAAGTTTTTTTACGGCTTTTTATTTTGTCTGTCCTGTATGCATTATGTATTTTTTTGAATGAAATAAATTTGTAATTTTCTTTGTATTTTTATGTACAATGTTCATGTTCAAAGTTTATTTATTTGATGTATAAAAATAAGAAAATAAAATAGATTCCAAAAGACTATTATTGAGCTATAAAATTAAGGTTTCTATGTAGTGTTTTATGTATAATTGGGTGCTCTATCCCCCCCTACTTTATTCCTTGTCGATCAAGTTATCATGATGACTGTGTCTCGGGGTCTAGGTTCACACATTGTCTTTGATACTTCATTTTTTTCTTTTGTCCCTTTATTCTTGAATTTTGGAATCAAATACATTATTTCATACAATATTTACAGATCAGTTATTGAGTGTTATTTTGCACAGTTAATGCTATATACATGCATTGAGCTAGAGATTCAAGGAAAAAATGATAGAATAAAGGTGGTTAAATAGAGATTCATCAAATGTCTCTAGCTCTCTTAGACTCCCTAATACAAGGTTTCTCGTACAATTCAAGAGTTTTAGTAACCTTCCAGGCCTTCTGCAACCTCGTAACAAAAGCATCTAAGTCCTCATTGTCACATCATAAGGGATTGAAGGGAAAGACAAATAAATTAAACTACTCAACTGGGTAACAACCTCAAAGTGGTTCTCAAAGGCATTGCCAAGCACTCTAGCCTCGGTATCCTACTCAAGACTCCTTGTTGGATTTCCAAGAGAGCTAACTTGTGAGTCAAATGACCCGATACATATAAAAAATAATTTATGAAGTAAAATGATTGTAGGTAGGAAATGTTAAAATGTAGTAACTTGACATGTATTACCAATAATATTCTAAAGAACTCAAGTAAGGTGTCTCTAAATATGTTCTAGGACTCAAACAAATTTTATAACACTTTACACAGTTATACAACTTCCTTTCAATTACTTTATCTGTAAATTTTATATATTTATTTATCAATTCCGAAGTCACCCGTCATAGGAGAAAATCTACACTAGGAATGAAGCATGCAATGCTTCATTCATAGTGCAGCCTTAAATCTTTGCACAAACATGACACTTTAGTTAGTCTGGTTGGCAATACTCCAACTCTCACGATAAGGGGCATGTATCCCTAAGAATTGCAACTCCATCAATGAAGTCAACCAAGGGATTCCCGCTTGCCTCAAACAAATTATCATAAGTACGGATCCATACGGTATGATGCACACGTGCATCCGTACAAACTCTTCAGAGTACCTACCACACTCCACTTTGTGATGCCCCTCGTGTTGGGGTGACACTGTCGGCTCAATCGGACTACAAGAGTGTGCACCCACTTTGTAATAGTTATCTTTCTACACCTGCGCATTATTAAACGTTACCCCAAACATAATTAAACTCAATAATTTCAAATCATAGAATCAGATAATTTTATCGCACGTCCATTTGAGACTTAAGACCCTCGGGTCATGAATTGCTAGTTACATGACACACTTCATCCAAGAGTTGCCACAATATAAAACATAATATTCACTTGGATTTTAATGTCTTGATTTACTACCTCGCTTGTTATAAGGGATGCTCAAAGAAACATGAATCATGTTCCTCACAGAATTAACTAACTATGGAATCAGATCAGATTTTAAGGTTCTATCTATACCATAAATTTATAAAACCATAAGCGGTAGGTGGTGAAGCACCTTCACGGTCACATGTTGTTTTCTTGAAAGGAGAGATGTTCGAGGTAACCCCCTTCCACCCAACAAATTGCCAAAGATGCCACCCTCTTTGGTTGCAGTAAATGCCAAGGCTATAGTGGTTCTATTTTGCTTTATTTTGTGGTTATTCCCTGCTAAAAAACTTGGGCTTGGGATGAACTGTGTTGTTTGGTTATTACTTATTGATGGAACGAATCTCGATTCTATCTAAAAAAAGATGTTGTTTTCTTTTGGTAAAGACCTCATACAACTTACATTACATCAACATATTTGTGTACATTCTATACTCGCATTGTGAAATTCACATAACATACCTCATCCCACGTGGATTATACACAATCTATCAATAAGTAACCGGACACTGTAAGGGATTATCTGGGACATAGATTTATGTAAGACCAGTCATGTAATCTCTAAAAAGTAACCTAGGTGGTAAAACAACAATCAAAGTAGAACTTGGGCTTGGAATCAATCTTATACCATTAGTTGTAAGTTTTAAAGACAATGCTACAAGGTTGTATATGTAAAGATAGTTTAACATAAATAGATATTAGGTTACAGTGCATTCTATTCCATATAAACCAGTATTCAAAAGCTTATGCATTAATTAGGTTGATCCACCCTTAAAAACGGGAAGGATTAGAAATTGAAACTCAACCTAATCTAAAAATAGAAAGTTGTGTCTGCATACTCCATTTAGCATGAAATTTGAAGAGTACGGTCCCAAATAATGTGCACATACAAAATATCTAACTTATTTAATACCTAATATAACTCTCATAATACTAACCATCTCCTGGTTATAACACAATAGTCGTGAAATATGAAGGCCAACCATCTGGATTATGATAATTTGGTGAACAAAGGACCTATTGAAAAGTAAAGATCCAAAGATAAAAGAACAACGGGATATCATGAGAAGGATAATCTTAATTAGACCCTAAATTATATTTTTTTGTGTAAAAGGATATACTAAGTTCTTGTATAACTCAAAACCGTAATATTGAATGCAAATTCTACAGAGATGTGTTGTCAATATATGAAAACTCAAGCCAACATTTTAACGAAAAAACCATGATATACCAACAAGAGATGATCCGAGGGTCGGATAAAATCAAGCAATCATCCCGAAAACCACATTCTCCAATATCACAATATATGTGAAAGAAAAGGGAGAAGGGTGATAATATGTTACTTATGTGAGAGCCTTTGATCTGTGCACATGATCAATGATCCGAATGTTGCGACTCCTTCCCCTTGCGATGACATTCTTCCTCATCTACTTGTAACAAAGCTCTGGAGCTTCATGGCTCAACAATAGGGCGACTCTTTTCTTCGTGTCTCTCTGAGAAGAAGAATGAAGAAATTAACTTTAGGGGAAGAGCAAGAATGGAAGGAGATTAATGGGAACATAAAGATCATTCATGGGTGAGTTCATGTAGTAAAATTGCAACTATGAGGTGAAAATACCTCAAAATATCCCCCAACATTTAGAATAAAATCAAAATCTGCATGTCTAATTTTCCTAAGTGTCCCTGACCATGGTTCACTAAAAAAGGTCATGACTTCTTCATACAAACTTGGATTCGCGTATTCTTAGTCTCATTGGAAAGTTTGCGATGATGCGCTTCTTTTGAGTATGATACATTGAAAAGGTTTCAAAGTTTTGAAAAAGTCAAAATTTCAAAACATTACATCATAACAACCTTAAAAATAGTCTCGCCCTCGAGACATATGATGCAAGGTGTGTAATATAACAATCATAAAAGGTGGAGTTCCGTCGAGTTTAATAAACTAAAAAAGATAGCAGTATGATTTACATATTACCTTCAAAAGAATGAGGATAGCCCCGTTACATATCTACCTCGTTTCCAAGTGGCCTCCTCATAGTTATGTCGCTGCCAATGGACTTTTACCAATGGTATCTCCTTATGCCTCAACTTCTTCATCGATGATTGATGATATGGATGGATTCCTTGATATAACTTAAGTATGTGTCCATATTGAGATCATCAGAGATGATCACGTGCGATGGATCATGCACGTACTTTCTTAAGTTAGAGATGTGAAAGATGTTGTGCACTCCAGACAGGTGAGAGGTAAGCGCCAACCTATATGCAATACTGTCGTTCTTGTTAAGGATCTCAAAAATCAAACCAAATAGTGGTGCTAATTTCCCCATCACTCTAAACTACTGAACTCCCTTTGTAGGAGACACTCTCAGGAAGATAAAATCTCTAACTTCAAATCTAAGATCGGTGTGATGCCTATCACAGTAACTCTTTTGCCTACTCTGTCTCGGACCATCATAATGACCTTAGTTATTTCCTCTAGATATTCCACTATGAGCATCTGTTATGCATGACCTCTTTCCAGGTCAATGATGTAGTACAACACCTCCCATATAATGCTTTTAATCTCCAATGACATGGGCGATGTACCCCTCACACCTTTGAGAAAGAAATGGATGTGATTTGTAATGCCAGTATGCATGTTACCCTTCCTGATAAGGTGCTCGCATCAAACATAAATTCGTGTAAATCAGAAATCTTGAAAATAATCTGTTTACGGAATCAATCAAGTCATGCACGATGATTCTCGAGCCAATCCATGCCAAGAATCACATCAAAGTCTTCCATCTACAAGAGTAGTAAGCATGTCTCTAGAATATATCCTCAGATGTAGATTAGACAATCGAGAAGCACCTGATGGACAACAAACAACTGACCTCCAGGTCCCTTAATATAATAGGAGTCTACTAATATGGTAGGCTCTTGGCCTAGGATACTCTCAAAGCTCAATGATATAAAAGAATGTGATGCACCGGAGTCAAAGAGAGCATGAGTTGTAAAGTCGCCTACAGAACTCATACCTCACACTATTGATCCTGAGGCATGGGCATGTTCGTCAGTGACAAAATTCAACTATCCTTCTCTTCATGGTTTACTAAATCATGCCATGCTCCGAATCCAGTAAGGTTGTCTCCTTCCTCTGCAAGAAGTAAAACCACACCCCTCTTGATGGGAGCGTACTCCTCACATTTTACTTTTGAACTGTAAAGATCTCAAGGGACAATTGGTCCTAAGATGGTCCTCCTGGTTACATCAATAGTAGAACGATTCTCAAGACATGCATTTGTAGTGGTGTTTAACATCAGTTGGCTACTCACATTGGCTCAGTAAGTGGTTGGCTAATGGTAGGGGCTCCTCTGTGAGTAAATCTTGTAGACATCCCAGATCTTTGAGGTTGGAAGCGTTGTCCTGCACATGCTCCTGGTTTGTCACTACAAGTTGTCCTACCAGAAAAGCTCAATCATGTTTGTATTGATTTGTTCTTACATAAGTCCTACTCCAACCAAGCAACAACATTAATCACTTCCTTAACCAAACAAAGGGCATAAACCTCTCATGGATTTCAATACAAAGACCTCAAAAGAAATTGAATGCCTTGTCGTACTCAGTCGGCACAATGTTAGCAACATATTTCAGTAACTTCGTCAACCTATTCAGACATGCAATCATGGTCATGTTCCCTTGCTCGAGTAGTGTGGACTCCATGCGGTGCTGCTCTAGCCAATATTTTGGGTAGAAATGCTCCTGAAAGGCCTTAGTAAAATTCTCCTAAGTAGTTGCATTGTAATCTATGGCTCCATAGAACTCCACCATTCCTCAACATAGCCAACTAAGGAGTATATAGTTAGGATATCCTTCTCCTCATCTGGTACATGTATGGTGTGAAAGAACTTTTCTACACGCTTTAGCCACCTCTCTGCCACATCTAGGCTTGTATTACATGAGAACTCTGGAACCTTTCCTTGCGATATTTTAAAAAGATGTCCTCTTGTCGTGGCGGTGGTTGAGGAAGCGGTGTTGATGTTAGATCACCTTCTTCTCCACCCATGCCAGACCTTCCCTCAGACATAGATATTAACAACCTCTCCTCGAGCACAAAATGTCTCTATTGTACATCTTGCAACGTTTACATCATCACAACCAACTACTTTGCAGTTTGGTTTCTATGAGTCAGCATGCTCTCTATGCAAAAAAGTATGAGAGAGAAGATCAAATTGTTGGATAAAAATCATTAGTAAACATGATCAAATGTTAACAAAACTTTAGTGGACTACGATATTTTTAGACTTGAGGCAGGTGACTACTTGTCTAATGTATGAAGGTATATTTGTTATCACACACTCGCCTATGACCGATGGAATAACTGGACTCTAACACCAAACATAATGTCCTACCTTGATAGAAGTGCATCTTAACACACATTCACAAAAGTTACCCAACAATAATCACAAACAACCTACATAATAAACCTTTCATACAAAATATGGCAAATTTTAAATTTTCTATATTTTATATGAAGGGTTTATCATGCAGGTTGTTTGTGATTGTTGTTGGAAAACTTTTGTGAATGGGTGTTGAGATGTGCTCCAACCAAAGCGGGGCATTACAGAAAGTTTGAAGCATGTTGCTCCCTTGCTGGATTGGAGCAGACTTCTCCATACAGTTGATGGGAGTTTGGATGGTGGGTCCTTTCCATGCGGGTAATTAATCATCATGTTGCACCTCTATAGTCCATCTTTTCTACATGGTATCCCTTGGCTGCTGATCTCCTTCTCATGGGCTGGAGGAGAGAGATTTATTGTGTTGCGTACCTCTTATTTCCAACCCATTTCAAGGCATTGATGCAAAACTCCCTTTTGTGTATGGGTGAAAAAGTCCCAACCCTTCTCTTGTCACAAGCGGACAGAATCTGGAGCATATGAACCACATTCCATTCTTGTTTCTAGAGATGATGCTATGTACATTTTGTGTAAGAGGTTACGACTGCTACTCGCCATTCCTCCTCTCCTTCCATTTTCATTGGTTAGGGCCACATATTACCGCTGGAGATCGCATCGTAGGTACGTCGAGAAGGAGTAGCTATGAGCTTTGTTTGGAGTCATATTTTGTGATATTTCTCCATCTTCTCCTCTTTCTATTTGTGTTGGTGTGATACTTTGTTGATGCACTATTCAGAGAAGATCCATGCTTTGTATAGCTTCCAGGGAGAACATTTTATCGTCAAGTTTTGTGGAGAAGTTTGATCGAGTCGAGTCGGTCATGTGGTTTTTTTCCCCTTCCAATTTGGAGATTTCCACGTTAACATTCAAGTGTCGAGGTACGCCGCCATCGATCTTGTTTGCTTGAATGAGAGAGAGAGATGTAAGTTTAGGAGAGGGCTCTCTAGTGCGAGAGAGATCGAGAGATATCTTCCCCTCCCGGAGGAGGCCGTTATTTATAGGGCGTGAAAGCCCCTCGCACAGTCCGCCCTCACCTGTACGCCCAACAACAATGGTTTCTCCGTGAGACTCGGTCTTGTCGCAACTGCCAGAGGAGGTTGCTTGACCACGCGGTCACAGAGGCCATTTTACATCTCCCACTTGACCGCAGTGGTAAAAAATTTTACGCTCCCACTATTTGTGTAGTGCATAGAGATGTTTACACCCAGTCTCATTATTCATGAAAACGTTTCCTTGACTCATGTATTCCTGAGTCCCATTAAACCAACATGTTTAATGTAGGTTCTAGCTATTATTCCCTTGGTTAGGGAATCAACCAACATATCACTTGTAGGTATATAGGTTACCGTTATTTCTTTCACCACTATATCTTGTATATAGTGATATTGGATTTCATTGTGCTTTCATTAGAACTATTAGCCCCACTATTGATCAATTTTATTGTAGCTTGATTGTCACAATACATTTCAATTGGATCTTTGACTAATTTGAGGCTTAGATTCTCTAGAAAATGCCTGGTCTACACAACATGAGTGGTGACCATACTACATGCAATGTACTCAGCCTCCTGTGCATGTCGAGAAACACATCCTTGTTTCTTGCTACCCCAAGAAACGACTGCACCACCAAATATGAATAGGTAACCCGATGTGGGTTTTCTATCATCCATATCCCCTCTGAAATCGACATCAGAGTAACCTATCACTTCAAGTGATTCTGCTTGAAACACAAGTTTCAGATGTACCACCCCTTTCAAATATCGAAGACTCCTCTTTACAGCTTCCCAATGTGCTGGACCATGATTGCTTTGATATCTACTGACTAAACTACTAAGCTTGCTGGATAGGCTAAGTCAGATCGAGTACACATCATTGCATACATTAGACTTCCCACCGCTTGTGCATATATTACATCTAAAGGTTTCTTCCCCTTTCCGGGACACTGACTATTGCTGAGTTTCTTTCCCATCACAAGTGGTGTTGGAGCTTGAGTGATATTTTGCATTCAAAATCTCCTTAATACAGTATACAAATACTTTTCTTGACTAAGACTCAACATCCTTAAATATCTGTCTCTTGTAATTTGAATTCCAAGAATATAGGATGCTTCCCCATATTCATCTCAAATTCACTGCTCAATTTCTCTTTAATTTCAATGAGCATCCCTATGTCATTAACTGTGAGTAGAATGTCATCTACATATAATGACACGATAGCAAACTTGCTCCCACTCTTCATGAAATATACACAATTATCCAACTTATTTGCAACAAATCCAAATTGAATATTTTTCTCATCAAAATTGAGATACCATTGCCATGAAGCCTATTTCAAGCCATATAATAACTTTTTAACTTATAAATCCTTTTCTCCTGACCTTCAACCTGAGAATCATCAAGTTATCGTATATAAATCTCCACCTTTAATTCTCCATTAAGGAAGGCCGTCTTCACATCCATTTGGAACAATTCCAAATCCATATATGAGACTATGGCTAAGATCATCCAAATAGATGCAAACTTAGCCACTGGAGAGTAGGTTTCCTGGAAATCTATTCGAGCTTGCTGAGTATAACCTTTGACAACTAATCTGGCTTTGTAATTGTCAACAGTACCATCGACTTGTTACTTTTTCTTGAATACCCACTTACATCCTATGGATTTCCTACCTTCTAGCAAATCACATAGCTCCCATACACCGTTTCCGATTGAGTCCAACTCATCCCTCATGGCGGGCATCCATGATTCCGACGCAGATGAAGTCATAGCCTCATCAAAGGATATGGGATCTGTACAATCTATGACATCCTCATCCATGGTGTAACACGATGCCTCACATCCATAGAAATGGTAATCTTCCATCTATGTGGACCATCTTCTGGGTCTCTCATTGCCAATTATACTCGTGTTTTGTGTGTGTGCGTGTGTGTATACTGTGTATATATTTTACCCATAGCTCGTATTTTCACGTAAGTCTATATGTATTTACAGGTTCAGTAACTAACTTGAAAAAAACAAAAAATTTTTTGCAACTAACACTAACTGTGTCCAACCAAAATTTTGAAAAACTTCTTATTTATTTTTGCATTAAAAGAATATCTTTTTTTTCAAAAAAAATCCCATGTACATAGAATACCTTGATTTTTGGGTTCTATAATTTTTGTTATTATGTTTAAACCAGATAAAAATCTGGAAAAAATATGATATCAAAGATAAATATTTGCACATTAATCTAATTTTTTGTATTCTTATTAATTAAATAAAATAAAATATGAAAACCGCAATTTGTACATATGGTTAGTGAAGACTCGGACTCTGTTAATTTTTTTGATTTCAAGCTCATTTTGAAAATAGATTTTTGTGCATTTTAATAAAACTTCTATCAAATAAAATAAATGAAAAGAAAATAAATTAAAATAAGTTAGTTATGTGCATAAAATAATACGTCAAAATCAAGTAAAATACAAAATGTACAAAAGAGGCCCAAAACCTAACTTTCACATAAGCTCCGATTCACCTGAACTCGATCGTGTTTTGTAGGTATTTGAATGTACATTAGTTCAAAAGTTAGTAGGATTCAATTGGACATTGGATAAGGAAGATATTGAGGTTTTAGTTCGGAAATCCTGGAATTAGGTTTTGAGTTTCTGGTTCACTTATTTAGTTTAGTGATTTTTTTATATTTTTCATTTATTCTTGTTAGTAATATGAACACAATGGAGGTGTTTTCAGGTCATTTGGAGTTAGCATGAATTTGTTAAAAATCAGGGAAGTTAGGCTATTTTACAAGTCAATTGTGCATGGATTTTTGGCTTCTTATTTTATGCAATTATTAGTGATAAAATGCAATTCTTATTATTACATGCATGAATGCTAATTATGCAGAATAAATGAAGAAATGCCAATGAATTTTAAGGATTTGAGCTTAATTAATCATTTTTATAGTGATGAATCAGAGATCATCATCCACCCACTTCCTGTAAAGGATCATCATGTTTCATAGGTTCATTCTCCATATTTGGATGATCGATATCAACCCAAGTTCTTGTTTAATGCTCAAGACATCTTCATTGTCATGTAGTATAATCAAAGGATCTTATTCCTCTACATCATTCTCTTTTTCTAGATGATTTTCAATAAAAGTAGCATCACAGCTTTCAATTAGACCTTTGGATTCATAGAAGAATCTATATCCTTTCGAATTCCCACTATAGCCAATAAACTTGCATTTTAATGTCTTGAAGTCTAGCTTGTCTCTAAGATGACTCGGTACCAGAACATGTGAAACACATCCATATTTCCGGAAATGGCCCAACCCGGGCTTTCTATCATTCCATATTTCATATGGCGTTGATTCTACGAATTTGGTGGAAATCCTGTTCAGTATGTAGTTCGCAGTCAACACTACATCTCTCTAGAATTTCTTGAGAGTCTTGAGAGTGAAAGCATACACCTTACTGCATTCATCAAGGCCCGATTCTTTCTTTATGATACACCATTCTATTGTGGTGTATAGGGCATTGGAGTCTGCCTATGAATGCCTGTTTGAATGCATTATTCCTCAAACTCCTTTGAGGTATATTCCCCACCTCTATACGTTCTAAGGGTCTTGATTGGTTTTCCCAATCTTGTTTCCACTTCATCTTATATCTCTTAAATGTCTCAAGAGCTTCCGACTTTCTTCCTAAGAGACAGATATAGGAGAACTTTGAGTAATCATCAATGAATATTATAAAGTGTTCTTTATTTCTATGAGTGCTGATGCTCAATGGTCCACATATATCCGAATGGATTAAACCTAGTAACTCTGTTGATTGAATTCCAGTTGAGAAGGGTCTTCTCGTCATTTTACCGGTCAGACAGTGTTTGCAGGACAATGTCCTTACACCTATGTTCTTAGGTAACATATTTACCTTCATCATTTGATCCATCTTAGAATTTCTTTGATGACCCAGTCTCATGTGCCACAAGTCATAGTCAGACAAACAACACAATGAACACTCAGAAGAGACATTCATTGATTCACATGAGCTTATTACATGAAGGTAGAACAAGTCATGCTCAAGCACAAACTTTCCCATCGCATAAACCTTCTTATTCTTGCCTATAGATACACGCTTATTATAAAACCGAACTTCGAAATCCTTCTTGAGTAGTATTGGGACAAATATCAGGTTCAGGCGTATCCATGGTGCATATAGTATATCACTCAGTACCATAACACTATCCCCTAGGTCAAGTTTGTATGTCCCAACACCTTCCACGTCCATGTAGGTGTTGTTCCCAATGAAGATCCTCTATTCTCCTTTACTAGGTTCCTTGAATCCACCAGGCCCTTCTTCATCTTCACAATGCGTCTAGTTGCTCCAGAGTCGATTCACCATTCTTCATTGTCCGTGATGATGGAGTTGCATTCCACGACAACTGCGAACTCAATCTTTTTCTTGAACTTTCGTCCAGGGGCATCTAAAGTTTCTGGCTTCTTCATTTTGGGGTAATTGACCTTGAAATGATCATATTTGCTTCAACCATAACAAGAGCGGTGGGGGTATTTTCCACTCTTTCCCTTGAAATTTACCTTGGAGGGAAGCTTTTTCTTCACGTGCACGACATTTGCTTCTTCTTCTTCGACCTCAAAGATCTCTATCTTCAATCTTTATTTTGTGAGATCATGCTCAATTGCCAGTTGAGCAGGTAAGTCCGTCACAATCTTAATGGTCCCATTCATCCTTAGAGATGTGGCGACCATATTGAGCGATGGAGGGAGGCTTCTGATTATCGTTGCGATCTATATCCTCTCTGGAATGGCACACTCCACAGCCTCTAGATCTGTCGCCATCACAATCATCTTGTTCACATGCTCTAGAACGCTCTCTGATTTCTTCATACTACATGAATTATACTTTTGTAGGAGGAGTTGGACACTTACTTCCGACTTGGTGTGATATTTGTCCTTGACTGCGTTCCAGAGCTCGTAAGATGCTTTAGAGGTCTCAAAGACCCAAATCAAGTTCAACCCCATATGCATGAGTATGAAACTCCTAGCCTTATTATCAGTCTTCTCCCATTGGTTGTAGGATCATATTTCTTCTATTGTCGAATTTTCTGATAGTGTAGGACCATGTTTAGCATGGATGTTGTCATGCAACAATCCATAGTAGATCTTCCTACTCCATAACTCGTAATTGGTACCACTCAAGTACTCAATTTTTCAGACTTCAGTGGCAATGGTCTTACTTGTCGTATTGAATCTAATGAAATAAGTATAAGGTTGTTTGAGATTGTGTAATTTAGCCGGAATAAGAAAAGGGATTTTTTTAAAAACTAATACAAAAATAATTTTAATAAAAGAACTTAACAAAGCAGATGAATAAAGAAAGTAATTTAGGTGCTTAAAGAGTACTAAATAGCCAAAAAACTTAGACAATAAAAAATAATTAAAAATTAGAAAGTAATTATCGATCTTGTTTGCTTGAATGAGAGAGAGAGATGTAAGTTTGGGAGAGGGCTTCCTAGTGTGAGAGAGAGATCGAGAAATATCTTCCCCTCCCGGAGGAGGCCGTTATTTATAGGACGTGAAATCCCCTCACATGGTCCGTCCTCACCCCCATGACCAGCAGCAACGGTTTCCCCGTGAGACTCGACCTTGTCACAACCGTCGGAGGTGGTTGCTTGACCACACGATCACGGAGGCTGTTTTACAAAAATCCCTCGTATTCATTGTGGTTGTGATTGCAGGCATGGAAGGACATATCGATATCGATATCGTTTCGATATCGTGTCGATATCGATATATCGCCGATATATCACCGATATATCGCTATATCTAGGAATCTTTCTGAAGAAAATGCCTGAAATCGGATATATCGATATATCGATTTCGGTATCGATCCCATGTCGATATCGATATATCTGCGATATATCGCTGATATATCGGGATGCGGCCTTCCATGATTGCAGGTGCTCGTGGTTGATTTCATTGCTAGTTGCACTTGTTTCATTTGTCTTTGTTAATCGGTCAAGTTACTTGGTTTGATCCACGCTTCACGACTTTCATGGATTATTTGTTCCCAACAGTCGCTCGACGATTGGTCCAGTTCTTCTTGGATTTTTGTGGATTGAGTCAGCCCTCCCCTTGATAAGATGGTGGAGTAGGAGGAGGTGGTGACTTGGGAGAGGGGAGGAGGAGGAGCAAATTCAACAACAACAGTAGGAGGACAGTGAAGGGGATGGCTTGTAGCTGGAAGTGGAGGGTGGTGGAGGGAGGAGGATGGGTATCACTTGTAATAAATTCAACATGAAGGGTAGATATTTTGATGGATTCCGCACAGTTTACGGTCAAGTCGATGTGAGATAATAGCAAACATTATGATGTAAGAGTTAGAGGCCGTTCTCATTCTCTCTCTCCCTCTCTTTTAATACATTAGATAAAACATTTCTCTTTCATCCATTTCATCAAAAAATATTGTACCATCATATCATCTAAAAATTATAAGATACTCAACTTCTACTCACTTATCTAAACTTCGATACAATCACATTACAACAACTACTTATTTTTTCCAAACTTCAAAGCGATCATATCACAACAAATCCTCTCAACCTCAAACCCTCTATTCAAACATTAAAACATAAAAACATGTTAGCCTTCCTCAGATAACCCTCCAACCACACACCCTTAGTGATTTTGAAGGGGGTTGTAGCGTAAACATGAAATTATCAGGAGGTGCCGTATAATCGCAAAAGTTTTAAGAGATCAAGGTGTAAATCTCATATTCAAAATACAATTAAACATAATTTGCATATGAATTGTAAACTAGAGTACTTTATCGTCAGTCAAACTACAACCTGTTCTGCGTCGACGACTTATCTATAACTATTATCATTCAGTACCTTTTGAACTTGAAAAGCACAACTAATAAAAGAACCTAGGGATGCAAACGGTTATGGATATATCCATATCTGATCCGTCAGCATATCTATTTTATACAGATTTTGACATCCATATCCGTATCCGTTTTAAAATGGATACAGATATGGATATCATTTTGATTCCCGTAAACATCCGTATCTATATCTGTATATCCGTTTTTGTATATAAATATAGTCATAGATTTATTTTTAACCCTACATAATTATATACCTTCTTTTACCATATTTGTATAATTTTTATGATACAAACACATTTAGTAAATTTATATCATGTGTTTTTCATCTAATTCATATATATTTAAGTCGATTCTATAGAGTATTTCTAACATTACTCATATGCGATCAGTATCCATTTTATATTCGTATCCGTTTTCTAAAGATATGGTAAGATAGTTTTAATGTCCGTCAATACCCTTATCTGTATCCATATTCATATTCAAAAACGGATAAAGATACAGTAATACCTATATCCTTATCCGTCCGTTTGCATCCCTAAATGAACCTGATAAAATGTCACAATTTAAAACGGTGTAATTTTGGAGGACTTTTACATATATCACTCTGCTTATGCTTAGAATTTCATATAAATGACACTTCAAATATATATTCATATGAAACCCTGGTCATTGAAGTGGAAGCTTACTGCTTCTACCACAAGACCATTTAAGTGGGTTCTATTGTGCTTGGCGGTATGAGTCAAAATTTATTTGAAATCCTTTGATATCCCATTCGGGGCAAATCAAACTGGATGTGCAATCGATCACCATCAAGAAAGTATGTGAATAAAACAATACGATATAACAGTGATCAGTTTCATTTTTTTGAAAAAAAAAACAGTTTTCATTCATCTAAAATAAAAGCGCCGATAATGCTTCCACTGCTTTATATATAGCCCAAGTATAAGATCCACAATCATATTTCAAAGACTCTACATATATAACAAGTCAGTGTTGTAGGTGAACCATGATCTTTGTTGGGTGAACGAGAGATGAGAGAGAAGATTAGGTAGAGAAAGCTACTACTGTATTCAATATAAAAGTAAGACAACCGGAATATATAAAGTACTACAAACTTGAACATTCTTGAGAACTAGTTGAACAAATAAATACAACATGTGACAAGAGATGTGAATAGGAGGTTCCCGAATTTTTCAATGCGGTCCCCAAACATAGAAATCATCACTAGTTCAAACATAGTTGCATAAATTGTCATGTGGAGGATCGACGAGAGATCACATTGTTACATCTAAAATAATTTTGGAACTCGAATCAATGCATTTGTAAGTTCGAAGACCACATTGATACCATATAAAAATTTTAGAGACCGTATTAATTACATAATTACTATATTTTGTACTATAGTTTTTGAAGGTTCATAAACATCTAATATCCTCGTAAACCTACTTAGAAGTTAACTTTTAAAATAATAGCAAAGGTTGCATAAAAGAAGTAAAAAGATTGTATTTTCTATAATGATCAACTCGATATAAAATTTAATCTTCTAATAACTATAAAAAGAGATTCATTACCATTTTTTTCTGATGTTAATATTATGGGAAAGAAATACAAGTTAGCACTAAAAGGAAATTGACTTAAGGTAAAGAAGAATTTGAATATTCATTGCCATCTTTTTATGTTAAGATATAAGAAAGGATATTATTCGTTGTCAAATTATCTTTTCTTCTTGTAGTTGGTAACAAATGTCATGTGATTCATATAACAATGATTTTTTCGTTGACTTATTTGTTAAAATTTGTATCAGTCGGTGCTAAATTTAACACTAACTATAAGAAAAAAATAACAAAGAACTATCATTATACGATTTGTTGTAAGGAATATAGTATTAATTTAATAACTTAAGCTTAATCGTTTTGGATGGTTGTCAACGGATCATATTGATCCGAACCGAACAAGTTGTCACTGTCAGTTTTCCTCGATAATGGCTTAAGCTTAGGCCCAAGATGTTACAAAAGTTGTTGGCACTTGAGATGGTGATAATATTTTTGTACCAATTGAGAATGACACCACAAAAAGGAGACTGAGTTGTGAAAATAAAAATACAACAAACTATAGGCAACCACCATAAACTACATCCACCCGAATGGTACACAACATGCATCACTTATTGTAGGAAAAAAAACTATACATACTACTTGAACGAGAGTGGCATTCTGGAAATGTGTCTCAAAAATATTTTTTTCCCATTTTTTGATGGAGCCCACAATCAGGATACCCCGATTACAACAACCTATAGCCTTTGTAAAATTAATTAGTGCATACTAAATGCTAGAAAGGGTAACATATTGAATCAGACCTAGTTAGAACTTAGAAGCTAAGTCAAAAACGGTGTGACTCGAAAACTTGACACACTACAGAGGGACTATCAAATGATGAGTTGCCAATAAACTCTCGAGACCTTTATAGAGTCCATACTGTCAATTGATGTCTAAAAATGATCGTTTATAAAGGAATTAAATCATATCACGTGTATTCAAGATGGCTAAAAACATGAAGAATTAAAACAAACATGCCTTGGCATAAAAAGGTGTCCCGTTTTCTTTTCAAAGATTCCAACAAAGCAATATTTACATGCGGATCCAAATAAATTAGACATTTTGCTGCAACTAGGTCGTTAACATCATCAGTAAATGGATCAAAGTTAAAAAAAGGAGCATATGAAGATCGCTCTACCTACTTGAGTTGAGATGGCATCCTACCTTTCCTTTAACATAGCCTGCCCCTCCATCGTCCTTCACCAGGCACCTCGCATACAGATCCTTATCCGGCTGCTGATGAATCTACAACATGCTCCTAACAGATTTCTGTAGATTCTGTGCTGTTCATCTCCAGAAAAGGATCTCAAATATATGATAGTTAACTTTTTTATGTTGAGACCTTACACAATCAGCCAATATTTGTTGAATGCTGGTTGCATCAATCATGGAAGTCCTCTCTAAGAGAAAGGTATCATCTGCATATATGAGGTGTGAGACACTCTTTGGGTGGCGACGAGCTTCCTGATCAGTAATGAAGCCATTTTTCCAAGCACTAAGAATAGAAAAACAAAACTCAAAAAGATCAAGGAAAAGAAAGAAAGAAAGAAAAAAAATACAATATACGGTAAATCTTACATGTACAGAAAAATTTTAATGTTGCAACAAGAAAAGACCAACCCTCCAGTTACCTCAATTCAAATACAATCATAGGCCTTTTCCATAAAACTATTTTGCGTTCCTATATTCATATTCCATACAGGCAAAATAAAAGTCAAAATTTTACGTAATCAATTTTAAACAACTTTTTTCGCATCTGAAATTTTCTCCAAAAAAGCAATGCCATTAGTTATCGGGCATTTTTGGAATTTTTGAGAATTTTTAAGATTTTTTTAGAAAGGATTTTAGAAAGGTTCAAAATACTTAAATAAACAAAATATTTTTTTTTGAGATTTTTTCAAAACGATTTTATATTTTTTATGGGTTTTTAAAATCAAACAAGGAATATTTGTGCTCCTTTTAATTTTTAATAAATACGAAAAAGTCCTAAATTGCGAACTACAAATATGGTGTGAGACTACAATGCAACATGAACTTATCCCTGTTTTTCAAGGCACAATTGCTATATTTAATAAATAAAGCAAATACACAAAAATCAATGAACTAGCAGGGGCATAGATGTAAATAAAATAAAGGTGTGGGGTCTTTATGCAATTTTCACAAAAATATTATGTTGGAATTAAAACTTCTTTGACTAATATGAAATACACAAACATGCAAGGGCTTAGCCGCAAAATAGCCAAGCCCACGTGCACAGGCACATGAGCCTCGTTGGCACGTGTCAAAATGTAATTAACGATAAATACATGGCCTGACTTGCAAATGTTCCAAAATGTTTAAGCTAATTAAAATATTCAAAGGACCAAAAATGAAACACCCAAAAACTGGGGCTAAGATAAGAAAATTTACCCTCATAGCGTATGATCGTGCAGCGGCTAGCGATGCACTTATACACATGGCAGCTCCACATTTGCCGATGACGCTTCGATCAATGACGACCCATATTAGATCCCCAGCGGGAGATCGACAGCTGCTGGAAGGCCTGATCCAAGGGATCTGGTGCAATCTGGACACAGAGCAGGATCAAACAACAGTGAAGTGGCTTGGAGTAACAAGGAAGAACTCTCGTTCCTCCGAGCTTCGATCGGAGATGGAGCGAGCCCCCGACCTCCTCTCACGTTGGAAATGGTCCAAAAAGAATCCTGGAGGCTTCGTCTACCAGCAGGGGTGGTCAAAATGGAGTGAGTACCACCAGTGCGCCGTCGCGAGGTCGAAGAAGCTAGGCTGCTCTAGGTACCTTCAAGTTCTTTAAAAATCCCTATAAAGGTGATTTAGCTTTTTGCCTCCTACATGGAATTGGTTAGACACAAAATGGTGGAGGTCTGGGGACCTTCTAGGGGTGGAATGGAGTATCGATGGGTCAGATGAGTGCGTCCTGGCGAGGCGGCGGAGGTGGGACACGGATCTCTGGATCCCTACGAGATCCATGTGGATGAGTATGCGTGGGGCTTCGAGAAGGTGAAGGGGGAGCTGATGACAGTGACAGGCGGGGCATAGTTGGTTCGATGTAGACGGAAGTGAGTGGCGGAGATGAAGCTCCGTCGGTCGATGAAATGTGAATGTATGCGAAAATAATCGAATCTAAGCGAGATTGAATGTGATCCTATTCTACTACTAATCTAAGGAACGAGAAGAGCTAAGGAAATAAAAGCTCACCGATTGTGTGCGCTCGGAGTGAAGCTACGACAGAGTAAGGCGACGAAGCAGCGAACCACTTCGATTCTACACCAAATCAAGCCGCGAAGGTGCCCTGGAGAATGCCGCTATCACCGAGGTTCAATCTAGGTTAGGGTTCTGGCTAAAAGTGGCGGAAGAAGGATTAAAAGTCAAAGTTTAGACGAAGGTGAGGTTAAGTTAGGGGCGAGTGGTCTGCTGGGAAGATCGGGGGAACAGGCAGGTCTCCTCGATGCATGGATCGAGGAGACGCTTGTGTGTGAATCACCAAGGATCGAGGAGGAAAAGATACGAGGATGTCGACCCAAAAGGATGCTTGGATCCTAAGGAAAAAATTGAGATATGGGGTCAAACGAGGGGCGTCAGAGGCGATAGGGTGAGTTAGAGAGTTGACCAAGGTCAACTGAAGACGTGACCTGGTGGGTCCACGTGGACCAACTAGCAAAAACCTAGCCCACAATTGTTTAGAAATTCAATATTAAATAATAAATGATTTTATTAATTTTAAGTTATAAAATAAAAGTTATTTCTTATTTTCTGTAGTATATTATTATTATTATTTATTGAGGCTATTTATTATAAGTTTATTTTTAGGATTTTATTTATAGGTATATTTACTTATGTTTTGTATATTTTTATTTTTATTTTATATTTTGGATTTTATTATTTTATATATTTATAACTTATTTTTATATACATAAATATATTTTTATTATATTTTTCTGATGTGATATATACACTTAAATAAATATGTATATTTATTATATTTGTATATGTATAGGTATTTTATCTATGTATTTTAGTATATCATTTTATTTTAATATTTTATTTATGGTCTTATTCTGATTTCAATATATACAAGTATTATAAATAATATTTACAAAATTATAAAAAATATAAAATTATAAAAGTAATAAAGAATAAATAAAATGAATACCAACAGGGGTTCAAAACCTAACTTTCACACCTTAACTCCAAAAAATATGAAACCACCTTTATTAAATAGCTTATTAAAAGTTATATTCAATTAACAGTGATTTTGATATATTTTGAGTTTTTATTTAAGAGATATGAGTTTGGGAAGTTGGGATTTTGGCTTTTTATTTAGAATATAACTTGTATACTGTATACTATTTTTATATAAACTCGATTTTGTATTTTTCTATATATTATTCTATAACTTTTATGTACAAAGTTTTTTTATTTGAGGTACACAAGTAGAAAATAAAATAGGTCCCAAAAATGAATAAATGATAAATAGATAAATAGGATTTTTCTTGTATTATTGGCCTTTATCTCCTCCTATTTTATTCATTGCCGACCCAGTATTCAAGATGCCTAGGTCTCGGGGTTTAGGGTCATAAGATACCTTTGGCATTTTAATATTTTTCTTTTTTTTCTTTATTCTATAAATTTGGTATTAAAAATAATATTTATAGACAATAAATGTAATAAAGAATGAATGTTAATTTATATAAATTGATGTTATTTGCATGCATTAGTTAGGGGTTTTAAGGCCAAAATGGTAGAATAAAGGTGATGAAATGGAGATTCACCAGGAGCCTAATATGTCATTCCAATTGAATTTCATCACTATATCCTCCCTAATATGTCATTCCAATTTCGTTGGAAACATATATTCCTATGCCCTCCATCTATAACGAGGAATTTTAACGGTCTTAGAATTGATGTAATCGACATGTTCTAGATAGGGAGCATAGGAGTCTTTGTTTCTGACGAAATTTGAATGACTTATTAGAGGGATATAGTTATAAAAATCCATGGTGGCATTTTCTAAAAAAAGGAAAAATTACTAAAGATGAGCATGAAGTAGGTAAGGTTACATACTTCATGAAGTAGAATCTCTTCCTCCCCCTCTCTCTCTGTATATATAGGGTCAAATGGGGCTGCCCCGCCTGATTTTCGGGTGTTTTCTTTTTGTTTTTTTAAATATCATCATGTACATTCATCTACGCACACACACACACACACCCATCCTATATATCATTTGAATTTCGTCAGAAACAGAGAATCCTATGCCCTCCATTTAGAACATGTCGATTATAGCAATGTTTAGACCGTTAAAATTACATGTTCTAGAATGATAACATAGGAGTCTTTGTTTCTGATGAAATTCGAATGAAATATAAGAGGGATATATAGATGAATATATATGGTAATATTTTGCAAAAAAATAAAAAAAATGTGGAAAAATGGGGCAGGGGAGGCCATGTTGGCTGCCCCCTGGGGGCAATCCCATTTTTTCTATATATATATATATATATATAGGGTTGATCTTGTGAGAGTCAAAATCGGTAAGAGCATGAGGGCAGTGAATCTAGACCACCAGATTCTGCTCTTCTCTCTCTTCCTGCAATCAATGGGGAGAGAGATGACATAATCTAATGGTCCAACATCATTGTTCTCATGCTCTAATAGATTTTGGCTTTCACATGATCATCTCCCCCCCTCTCTCTCTCTATATATATATATATATAAAGAGACAGAGAGAGAGAGAGAGAGAGAGGAGAGGGAGAGGGGGGGAGGGAGGGATCCTACTTCAAGCAGTGGGTAACTTATCTACTCCATGCTTATTTTTTGCTACTTATTTTTATTTTTTTTTGAAAAATGCTTCCATGGATTTTAATAACTATATCCTTCTAATATGTCATTCAAATTTCATCAGAAATAGAGACTCATATGCTCCCTATCCAGAGCAGGTCGATTACACCAAATCTAAGACCACTAAAATTACATGTTCTGGATGGAGGGCATATGAGTCTTTGTTTCTGACAAAATTTAAATAACATATCAGAGTGTATTGCTATGAAAATCCATGGATGTATTTTTTAAAAAATAAAAAGAAGTGGCAAAAAATGAGCATGGAGTAGGTAAGTTACCTTATACATGAAGTAGGATCCCTTTCCTCTCTCTGTGCACACACACATACACATACATACACACACCTGCCTTTTGGGGGCGCTAACTTGGCTCCCCGTCCTATTTCTCCCATTTTTTTATTTTTTTGAAAATATTTTTCATGGAATTTCATCACGATATCCCTAAATTATGTCATTCAAGTTTTGTGTGAAATAGAGACATCTACGGCCTCCATCAAGACAGTCTTTTTTTTAACAGTAACAAAATTGTTGAAATCGACCCCGTCTGGATGGAGGTCGTAGATGTCTCCGTTTCGCACAAAATTTGAATGACATAATATAGGTATATATTGATGAAAATCCATGGAAGTAATTCAAAAAAATAAAAAAATGAGGGAAATGGGGCATGCCCTTTTAACCCTATATATATGGAAAATGGGGCTGCCTCCGACTATTTTTCCATTTCTTTTTATTTTTTTGCAAAATATCACAATGTATATTCGTATATATATGGGTAAAATGTGTATGCCCCCTAGGGGGAGCTAACTTAGCTCCCCCCGCCCCTTTTTCACAATTTTTTTTTATTTTTTTTGAAATCTAAAACCGTGTAAATTCATTATTAAATCCCTATATTATGCTATTCAAATTTCATACAAAACAGAGACTCCTACGACCTCCATCCAATCGGGGTCGATTTAAAAAATCCTGTTACCGTTAAAAAAATGACTGTCTGGATGGAGGCCGTAGGAGTCTCTGTTTCACACGAAATTTTTATGACATAATATAGGGATATAGTGATGAATATTCACGGAAAAAATTTCAAAAAAAAAATAAAAAATTTGAAGGAAATAGGGCGGGGGGAGCTAAGTTAGCTCCCCCTAGGGGGCAGCCCCATTTTCCTCTATATATACATACATATATATATATATATATATATATATCTTATATGTCATTCACATTTTCTTCACATAGTATTTTTTTATTATGCCAATTTCGTGTGAAGAAAATGCCCCGTTCACACCATGACCACCATGTCCATGCCTACCTTGTGCCAATTGGTGGATACCATATGCAGCAGCTACAACAGCAGCACCACCAGCTAACATGCTCCCCATGTGAGGTCCATGTCCTCCTGCAAACTGATAACAGGGGTTCTCCACAAGGGTCACCATAAAGAATTAGAAGTGTTGTCGCCGAGGCGACCACTCATGGAAGACCGGTGTTAATCAGCAATTAACCCACAATCCAAAGAATACAACAATCAAGCTCAAAACAAATGTGAATTAATCTTTATTTTACTCTACCATAAAATGTATAGTGACAAATACGTAGAGGTCGAACCACAGAGAGCAACACAAAATGCCATAGCCTACGTGTCAATCTTAGTCATCCTTGTGTGGGTTTCTTTTTTTTTTTATATATATATATTTTTTATTTTTTTTATTATTATTAAAATATAATACTTAAGTATTATGTATATATATTTATATCATACAAATTTATTATATATATATACATAGAGGTTAAGCATATAGCTTATAATACATGTAATATATATATATATATAGGTGCATCTAAATATAAGGTAATATATATATATATATATATATATATTTTGGATATATATATATATATATATATATATATAGAAGGGGTGTTATAATATTCACAAAAATACTAAAAAATAGTCAAAAATTCAGGAAAAGGATCTTTTTGGGATTTTCGTGGCTTTTTACTGTTTTTGTAATTTTTGGGTATTTTTGCAAATATTTTTAGCATTTTTAAAATAGCTAAATCATAGCAAACAGTGGACTAGGTACTGGCCGTCACAAAAATAGAGATTAAAAATAGCTAACAGCCTCAAAAATGTTCCCCTTTAATTTTCTAATAACAATAATGAAATATAGCATAAGTAGGGCCTGAGTTTATATTTTTCTGATTTTTCTTTGATTTTTTATATTTTTTTGAAGTTTTTGGGTATTTTCGAATTTTTAAGGTTTTCTTTTTGAGATTTTTAGGGATTTTTGGTCTAACACTAATAAAGGACAAAATACACTACATATAATTTTTTTGGGATTTTTCAGGGCATTTTCATATTTTTTTGGGATTTTATGAGTTAGACAGGGACTTAAAGACGAGTTTTTGATTTTTAATAAATGCAAAAATGCAACAAAATGCAAAACTAAAAATATGGCATTCAAGCATGACCAAACAGGGACTTAAGTCTATTTTTGCGAGATTTTTTCGATTAAATATGAAGCATGAAATAAATAGACAAAGCCTTCAAAAATTAAATGGCCTGACAGGGGTATTTTTGCAAATAAAATAGTTGGCAGGGGTATACATGCAAAAATTACAACAAAGATACACTTTAACTTTTATTTTCAGAACCATTTCATAAATACAAGAACCCGGCGGGGTTTAGATGCAATTTTTACGCGCCTCACGTGGTTGCTGCACATGAGGCGTGGAGGGACGGAAATGTAAATAGGTAAACATCAGGGGGGTCCACTGCAATTTGTACATCTTATTTACAACTGAAATTTTTATTTTTGGGAGTAAACGCTTAAATACAAAAAGTAAGGGGTGAGGTATGAAATTTACCCCTAAAGAAGGCCTTGCATCCTGCGGCGCTGGGAGCGCCACTTATACACTTGGCAACCATCTGACGGCGGACTTCGTTTCGGCGATGAAGGGCCGGGATTAGAACGTCCAGGCTGATCTGACGGTGGGCGTGCTTCTTCATCGAACGGTTGGCGTGCAATCTGGGCCAGCCCTCTCGATCCAACGGTGGGGAAGGCAACTGGAAGAACTGGGAAGAAGCTCGCCCTCGGCGAGCTTCGATTGGGTAGCTTGGGCTCCTCCGGGCACCTCCCGCGCATCTGGAGCTCTCTGATCGTAGCTGGGAGGCCTCCGCGTCGTCTGACGGTGATCTCATGGCTCCTGGGGGCCTGAGTCGGTGGAGCGAGGTCGGAGAAGAAGGGTCCCCCAGGAACCTCTTCCTGGTCAAAGCAAGCCCAGAAGGGCTCGATTCCTCGTGGTACCTGCACAGGAAGAACCGCGGGCGGGAGGGCTATCTCCTCGACCCGGGGTTATGAAGCTGTGGTGCAAGATGGAGGTGGGCGGAAGGGCTCTGGCGAACGGCGGAGTTGGAACCCTGATTCGCCAAGACCAAGGGTCCTGGGTTGATCTGATGGGTGCGAAAGATGGAGAAGGCGACGAGGAACGAGATGGGATGATCGGGGTGGTCGGATACAGTGAGGTTCACGATGAAGAAGTCGCCGGAGCGGAGCTCCGGCGAACTTCGATTTTTGATTTTTACGCTAATGTGATCAACTAACGACTAAGCTAACTACTGAAATGAAATGCTCAAATTAAAAACTAACGAAGAATGCATTAAAAGGACAGCTCTTATACCTGGGGGCCTCCAGGGAGCAGGGCGGACGCCGGAGCTCCGCCGCGTCAAAATTCTCCTCCCTCCGGCCGAGTCTCGATGCTGGGCTACTCCCCCTGTCACGAGGAACAATCTAGGCACAAGATCTAGGCTTTAGGTTGGAATGAAAGTGGCCAAATTCGAGGAAGGAAGCGGAGCTTTTTATTTATAAACATTGGCGAGTAGCCTTATTGACCGGCGATTATTTCATGATCTAGAGAGTATTTGGTTGATCTGTGATTTCGGCGGGCATCAGGGAAGATTAGGGAACAAATCTTGTGAAGGAAGCGTTGTCGATTGATGGATGGTGTGCCCGGGAAAAAGGGAGGAAATCGGGGGAATGGACTGTTCAGAGCTGCCAGGCGTGGGATGGGACAGTTGACCAGGGGGTCAACGTTGGCCGGCGTCTCATTGGGCCACGTAAGCCGCTACGAGACAAAATAGCAAGTCTGAAGGAAGATTGATTTATTTGACATCCGAAATGATTTTATTAATTTTTGCTTATAAAATAAAAAATGTGTATTATTTCATGTAGTATTTATTCCTGATTTTTATTGAATTTTTCGAGGTGTTTTATTGTAGTTTTATTTTAGTAATGTGTATATGTATGTATTTACATGTATTTTTGGATATTTTATTTTTAATTTATTTATTTTCTTTTATTATTTTCTTGGCTTATTTTATAAATTTATAACTTATTTTTGTGAGTATAAAGATATTTTTGTTTGATTTTTATAAGTTTATTTGTATTTTTAAATAAATAGGTCTATGTATTTGTAAGTATATATATAAGTACTTTACCTATATATTATACACATTGTATTTATTTAATTAATTTTATGTGTTTTTATTAAGGATTTGTATTTTTAATAGGACACATATACTATATACATTATTACAAAAATATAAGAGATTTGAATAATTAAAGAATGTTTTCCCCTGTTATTTGTGTGCATACTCCATATATGTATCTTGCCCATATATATTACATAGTTCTATTTTCTCTTCCAAATTATTTTTGTTTTTATTCTAATGTCAATTTGTACAGGAATTATATACATTATCTACAAAATTCTAAAAATATGAGTTTATAAAAATAATGAATATTGAATAAAATGAATATTTTAATCAGGTATTATGTACAAGAAGGGCCAAAAACCTAACTTCCACAGATGGACTCCAAAAATTATGAAACCAATTTTATAAAATAGTTTATGAAATGCTATATACAATTAAAGGTGAGTTTGGGTGATTTGGAGTTTTTACTTGCAAGATGTGGGTCTGTGAAGTTGAGATTTTGGCTTTTTATTATGTGTATAAAATGTACACTGGGTATTATTTTTACACAAACTCAATTTTGTATTTTTATTTACATTATTATCTACAACTTTTATGAACAAAGTTTCTTTATTTGAGGGATAAATAATTATGCATAAAATAGGTGTCAAAAATGCATCAAGGGATGAATAAATAAATGAGGTATTTATTGTATATCAGCCCTTATCTCCCCCTACTCTATTCCTTGTCGACCAATACCATGCTGGCCTTGGTCTCGGGGTTAGGGTCATAAAATATTTACAATATTTTATTCCTTTTTCTTTTCTTCTCTTTATTCTATAATTTTGGCATTAAAAACCTTATTTAATGAATAATGAATGCTACTATGTACAAATTAATGCCGTTTACATGCATTTGCTGGGGTTTTTGAGGCCAAAATGATAGAATAAAGGTGATGAAATGGAGATTCATCACAAACAAAGACTATGTGAGTCAAGTTTAAGAAAGAGCGATGACGTAAGGAGTCGATTTTTCTAGGATCCTCGACGAGATATAGGTGATCAAGAATATGAGAAGGTGGTGATGCATCATACTGAGCTTATCATAACAAGTTGAAAAAATATAAACAGAAAAGGATAAGTACTCCACGATTTTCGTAGGTAAGATTGACGAAGATTTCCATTGCTCTGTAAGTATATCCTTATTCTGCTTAATCATCGAAAAATCTATATCCTATCTGTCATCGAAAATACATGATTGTAAAATAATATATGGTTTAGAACTTCTACAACTTAAATGACCAATGTTAAGAAAGGATGTAAAAGAGAGACGATAACATGCTGTGGAGCAGGCTGACCAGGATAGCCTTCTGGAGGATAGCCCTAAGGAGGATATGCTACTTGTGGCGGCATCTAACCTTGAGGGGGATATGCCTCTGCTTGTGGAGGGTAACATTGAGGAGGATACACACCATGTTGTGGAGGGTAACCTTGACGAGGATACCCACCATGTTGATGTGGATATCCACCCTGCCCATGCAGCAGCAAACCATGTCCTAGTTGGGATAAGAATTCTTTGTCACTGGATTCTGAATCCTCGTGTCAATCCTTATCCTTCCCACCTCCCATTTTATTTAAACTGAAAGAAGTATTGTTGGAGGAAATGAGCGATTTTTTTTCTCGTGAACCCTAGGCTCTCTTATATAAGGGAGAGACCTATCGGTAAAGTACACAATATAGACATAATAAAAGATAAATAGAAAAATCATACATAAGACATATAATATCTCTACACTCCCCATCAAGATGGACCATAGATGTTGATCATGCTCAGCTTGGATGAACACTTCTGAAAAGATCATCTGAGCAAAGCCTTGGTAAAGATATCTATCATTTGATCTCCTGAATTGACATGAGTGGTAGAGATAAAACCTTTATGGATCATGTCCCGTGTATAGTGGCAGTCCACCTCAATATGTTTGGTTCTCCCATGAAATGCAAGGTTGTTGGCAATGGATAGTGCAGCCTAGTTATCACATTTTAATTGCATAGGAAGAGGAACATCTATATGTAACATTGCAAGTACAACTAGAACCCACATCAATTGTGTGCTTGCTCGAGCCATAGCCCTACATTCAGATTCAACACTTGACCTAGCAACCACTGTTTGTTTTTTTACTCTTCCAAGATACAAGAGAACCGCCAACAAATACAACAAAACCTGACGTGGACTTTCTCCTTAGGGTGCCCTGCATAGTCTGCATCTGCACAAGCTGAAATGATAAGATCTACCCCTTTTTTAAATATCAATCCTGCACTTGGAGTTGATTTTAAGTATCTCAGTATCATATATACAACATCCATATGTACCTGTCGGGGTTGCTCGACTAACTACAAAGGAGATATTGGGCCTAGTAATAGTGATATAAAGAAGTTTTCCCACCAATTCTCTATATCTCCTCTTGTCTACTTCATATGTATCATCATCATATAGTCTCATACTGAGATCCATAGGAGTAGTAGCAAGTGTACACCCTATCATTCCTGTCTCAACAAGCATATCTGTGACATACTTCCTCTTGGTCATCACAAGACCCTGTTGGTTCTTGGCAAACTCTAATCCTAAGAAATACCTTAGAGTGCCAAGATCCTTGATGACAAATTGAGGTCCCTGAAACTCCTTTTCTCTTCTTAACCCTGCACATCATCTCATGTGACAAGTATGCCATCAACATAGTGAAGGATATGGGAAGATCCTTAAGCGCATCATGAAAGTGTGAGGATCACATCGTATTCGATCGGGAGCGACTGGTCGTACTAGTTACTTGAGATAACATAATTTTAAAAAATTTAAACAATGAAACCGCATGATCCAAGAATACTTCTTGGATCGTTTCATCTAAACCACAAACAAGTATTATGTTTACCTCTTGAAGCATGGTTGCGATTGAGTCTCTAAACGAAGAGACCTCTTGTCTCAAGTCCGATCCAATGGAGGAGACGCTTGCGAGTACGTTAATGAAACACATGCTCCTTGCAATCCATGTTGATGATCCAAGCTATAAAACTCCTGATCTCGTCACACGATATCCGACATCTTCTTCACGAGCAATGTGCACCGAAGGAGACAGAGATCCACGAGCAAATGATATAGTAGTATAACAATGATGTGACGATGATGGCGTCTCTCACTAAGGCTCCATGGTGGATGGCCACAATGAGAGAGAGAGAGAGAGCGAGACTTGTCATATAAAGAGAGAGATACGGAGAGAGTTTAATTTCCTCTTGGAATTATGTGTATTTTTTTCAATGGCAAGGGTTATCCTTCCTTTTATACTAGTTGGATACACATGGATCTCAATCCATGTGCTCTCTTAATCTACGATAAAGATTAAAAGTTTATTAATCAATGGCAACGATTTGTTGCTCCAAATACGAAACAACAATTAGTTTAAATAAATTACCTATATATTTTTCAAGATAATAATTAATTCATTTTAAAATTAATCAATATACATAGATAATGTGAAGATCAAATCCTTTTACTATAAATAAGGTGGTCGTCCCCCCTCTTGAACAAGTCAAGGTGGACGGCCATCAAAAAGACATAAAGTCTCCTTTTTTATCTATATATATTAATTAAAATGCAATAACAGTTATTGCATTTATATTCACAAAAATATTTCCAAGTTAAATTGCGAAAACTTCAATCATGCCATTAATAAATATTAACATATTCAAATATCCAACATAACATGTAAATTAGATTTACAATTAATCCTTTATTGTGAATCCCATTCACAACAACATATAATTTGTAAATTCTATTTACAATTAAATCTCTCCATCATATTTTAAATCATATTTATAATATCCATGATTATTGTGGATAGTGATATCCACATTAATCATATCCTTGACAATTAAATCATATTTAATCATCTTGGATCTCTATTCTCATGTGCTCAAATAACATGAATCACATTCACATTATTTGCATCTTTGATAATTAAATTACATTTAATCATCATAGATAACTCTCCTTATATGGCCATCTAATATGAATCAAATTCATATTATTCATGATAATTAAATCAGATTTAATTATCAATTTCTCAATGCTCGGATACATTACCAACAATGAATTATCCTTGAACTCTTTCAAGAACAATGCGCTTTCTCCGCAGATACTTGAAGATAAGGACAAGGAGAATGTAAGTTCCACGTATTGTGACTTGGATATTGAGATCAAATCTCAAATCCAGATCTTGTGGACCTCTCATATCTATTTGATTAAATCAAAAACAAAAAATCTAATCTTTTCATTGCATCTGAATCACATTCAGATCACTATCCAAATTTGGATCAAGATCAAATTACTTCTTTATTGAGAGGAGTCACTAAAATCCAAACCCATTTCATCACTCCCTAGGAATGGAAGCATCATGGTTATACAATTATTTATGATCACATCACCCTCAGGTATTCCTATACCTGTACATCCTGCATACTGGAAGACGTAGAATAAACCTGACTGTTTCTTTTAGGGTTTCACATTCAGTTTCTCATTTGATAATTGAGAGTTGGTATCGATCATATGCTTTCCAAAGGCTTATATCTTACCTATGCATTGATCATATACTTTCCAAAAGTATATATCAAACCTACAAATTCAGTCAAGCTTTCAAAGTGAGACGACCGTGCATGAAGTTTGATTACCATTATCTCATGAGTGAGCTCATGTCTTCCGGTTCAGTAAATGAACATGTATGATCCCTTTGAGAGATCGTATTACTCATATGTCCTTGTATGTACACCAGCGCACCGGTGTATAGACCTTGATTAGGCCATCAACCTATCGCTCTACCAAATGTACATACTCAGACATATATCAACATATTTGTCTCCGGTCAGAGGATGCATGCATTTATTATGACAACATATGATATAGGTCTTTGGTTATCTCGATCTTGTTAAGTCAACTCTTTGACCTAACTTATCTAGCACCTCCAAACCTCTATTTCTATGCAAAGGACCTGCATCAAGAGATCGGTTAGATATCAACCCATGAGAGAAAGGATTGCCATCTCCTACTCAGGCTGGAGATCATCTCTTAATAATAATTGATGGTACTTGATGAGTCCTCAATTTAACTCTTTAGATATTCATCCAAGCACTAGCCTCTAAGTTTCAACAATTGAATCAACATTTGTATGATCATTAAGATGGCCATGTTACATAACCTAATTGTAGTAAGGGACCTATTATTCAAATTAATTAATCTTTATTTCAGATCAGGGAATGATATTTGCAATAACATTTATTGCATAATGGCTCGTTGTGGGCTCGCATGTCCAACACATAGATCATAATAATGACCGTACCTATAGATGTTCTCTGAATAAATAGAGAATGGTCTGCATTTGACCTTCTAAATCCCTGCTTCACAAATAAATCCAATAGCTTCTGAAATTATGCTCTCGGGCTCTACTTCAGGCTGTATATTGCCTTGTGAAGTCTATAAACCGGTTGACACTCCCCCTTAGCAGCAAACCTCAGAGGTTGCTGCATGTAGACTTCTTCCTGAAGATCCCACACAAGAATGCATTCTTGACATTAAGTTCAAATAAAGTCCAATCATGCACCACTACAGCCGAGAGAAGAACCCATAGAGTAGAATAGCAAGCGACAGGTAAAAAGGTGTCCGTATAATCCACACCATACGTCTGAGTAAAACCCAATGCAATAAATCTAGCCTTGTAGCAATCAATGCTCCCATATGCATTGTGTTTCACCGTAAACACCCATTTGCAACTGACAATAGAAGCCACAGTGGGAGCAAGGACCAGGCTCCACGTACCCCGTGACTGTAGGCAGCCATCTCCTCTTCCATAGCTAGACATCATTAACTATTTTTCAATTCCTCATGATAAGTCCGTGGTATATCCACGACAGATAGTGCAATAACAAATTTCTTAAAATCTCTTGTTAGGGGATCAAAGGAAATCTAAGAAGCAAGTGGATATGAAGCACATGTATGCCTTTGCTTTCCAAAGGCGATTGGAACATCCAGGTCAACACGTAACTCTTCAGAATGAGAACCGGCTGCCTGCTAAGGATCCTGCACAGACATATCTCCAGAACCATCATTAGAAACCTTGTTGTCGATACATACCCGAGGCGTGCTGGATAACAAGCATTGATCATGAGCAGATGATGGTCGACGAGTGTATAAATGTGGGAATGATGGAACAACATGCACTTGTGGTGGTATAGGAGAAGGTGATGTAGGTGCAGAGGGTGGTGGTGGTTGGGTTGGAACAGACTGGACTGGTTTTGTATTTAGAGGAGAAGGTGACATGTAAACCTCATCATCCGAAACTGATGAAGTCAGCCTATCACATGTGGGAGAAAAGTACATAATCGACTAAGAAATGTAAAATTAACACTCAGATAATATTTATGCTCAATGTATCATAGCAATAATATCCTTCTGTGTCCTGGGGTATCCAAGAAATACAAACTTGACGGCTCTAGGAGAGAGCTTGTAAAGATCCGGAGACAAGTGGTGGACAAAAGTGATCGAACCAAACATATGAGGAGTAAGAGAGAACAATTCCTTCTATGGAAATGCCAAGGAGAACAGAATTTTCTCTCCTAAAACTGAGGAGGGCATGCGATTCACAAGATAACATGCTGTAAGAATTGTGTCACCCTAGAACGAATGTGGGGCATGATTCTGAATGAGAAGAGTACGGGTGACATCGAGTAAAGTGGCGATGCTTTCTCTTTGCGACATCATTCTGTTGAGAAGTATATGCACATGATTTGATGAATTATACCATGGGATGAAAAGAGTTTTTAGAGAGAATATGTACATAATTCCAAAACATTATTACTTCTCACAAATTTCACAAACAAAGAGAAAATATTATATACTTCATTAATAAAAGTTTTGATAACATACCCTGCTTCAGATTTATTCTTCAAAAGAAACACCCATGACAAACGAGAGAAATCATAAAATATGACAAGGTAAAATCTATGCCTCAGTTGATCAGGATCACGACTCGTACCCCAACTATCAATATGAAATAACTCAAAAAAGGAGTGATTGTTCCGACTCTGACGACTAGGAAAAGCAGATCTATGATGCTTTCCCAACTGACAAGCCTCGCACTGGAAGGAAAAGTGAGGGGAGATCCGAGGCAAGACATGACACATCTTCTATAGAGGGATATGACCAAAGCGCATGTGCCATGTGAAAGGAGAGATTGATTCAGAGGACTGAGAAGATATGCTATCATAGGGGGTTTGTACCAGTCGACAGAGGCTGCCCTGTTCACGACCACATACAATCACCCTGCCCATAAGTATGTCCTGAAAAATAAGAGACGATGGATCAAAATAGTTTGACAATGTACATCCTTCGTAATCCGACTGATAGATAATAAATTCAGAGAAAAGTCAGGTGCATGTAACACGTTCTGCAAATGCATTGACGATGTCAGACTGATCTCCCCCTATCCTTTAACCAGGGAATGGGTCCCATCTGCTATGACAATAGTTATCCCTAGAGGTATCTGTCTGTAAGATGCAAGCTGATCTTCATCGCTACATATGTGGTGTGTCACTCCAAAGTCCATAATCCATTCTTTAATATCAGAATCATGACAAGTAGTAAGAGTATAGGTTCTACCTGAGGTACTGGAGGAGATAGAGGCTGCAACATCTGAGTGGCCTCCTGGAGTAGATTGAGTTAAGAGACGTACACTCTTGGGACATGATGTTATTTGGGTCATAGTGGATCGACTAACCAAATCAACACACTTCCTTCCTATAAAGCTTACTTATACACTTCCAAAACTTGTGAGCTTGTATATCAAGGAGATTGTTCGCCTGCACGGGGTACCGAAGGACATCATATCTGATAGAGATCCTTGTTTTACCTCAAAATTCTAGAAAGAATTACAGAAGGCTCTCGAAACAAGATTGAATATCAATGATGAAAGATTCTCATTCTTTATTCTTTTATTTTAGATCTTTCTTTTGGCAAAACCACCTCTAAATACTTGTAAATACAATAACTTAACAATTTGCATGCTTTGTTAATATTGCATAATTAACACATATTGTGCAAAAATAAAAGAATAAAGAGAAAAGAAAAAGAAGGGATGTATTTAGAATAAATATATAGTGACCCAAACCCCAAGAGAAGGTCAATCCTTGACTTGATCGCAAAGAAAATAAGTAGAGAGAGATAAGGGTACACTATGTATTGTACATATCACATTTACTTGCACAAATTATATATTTATTTTTTCTGATAAAATAAAAATATCTCATTCTTTTACGCACTTGTACATAGCCTTATAAATAATATAAAAATAAAATAAAAATCATAAAAATAAAATGAAAATAAAAATGAAATCATCAAACCCTTATACAAAGTACACACGTATTTAACACACTAACTAATTATTTTACATCCATAACTAATGTATATAAATTATATAAAAATTATTTTGTATTCCTAAAATAATATATAAATAAATAAAATATAAAATAAAAAGAATTTTTGTAAAAATAATAAAATAAAAATACTTGTACATAATACATAAATGATATATGTATATAATACTATATATTCTATATACTTATTTTTATTTTTCATAAAAATAATTAAAAATCACAGAAAGATAGTTTATTTAACAATAAACATTTTTTTATTTTATACACTTTTTAATTTAAAATCATTTACTATTTTATTGATTTTTTTATTTTTGTAAATCCTGGGCTCCCATTGGTCCAAGTGGGATCGTTGACCTCAAGCAACGTCCCCCTTCCTAGCCGGGTCGGGTCGCCATCCTCTCGTCGGAGCTTCTTCTCTGATTTATTGTGCCCGATTCCGACCTCCGTTCCCCTCGATTCCTCGCCCGATTCTTCTCCCAAGATCCGTGTACCCTCTTAGGAAGGATCAGATCTTCTTAGGGCACGCCTCCTTCCGATCTTTCTGGACCCTCCAGAACCCTATAAAGCCTCTCCTTCCACCTCCAATGCCTCCTAGCTCGTCACTCGTGCCACACAAGACCCCTATTTACCATACTTAGAGTGACAACCATCGGAGGAGTAGTCTAGGACCCTGTGGAGATGCCTAGAGGCTCATAGCTCAAGATGTGGCCGGAGCTCCGTCGCGTGAAGCCCCCCAGCCAGTCGCAACTCGGTTGAGGCCAAGACCCTGCTAGCCACCTTCGCCTGGATCTTCTGAGTCCATATGAACCTTCAGGTATTGCCCATCAACTTTGCTTCCATTCCCACGTCGCCATCCCTCTGCTCCAACCCATCTGGTTGGAGCTTCGCTACCCACCATCTTCCGCATGGATCTACCCCTCAACTCATCTCACACCTTCTTACATGACCTGATTACCCTTAGGCTCGCCCATCATAGCAAGATTAAGGTCAAGACCTCCTTCCCTCGCCTTCGTCGGAGGTCGAGCATCACCCCCTGCCGCTTCTCTTATCTCCTTCTGCAATAACTTGGACCGAAGCATCGTCGCGAGTCCCTTTACCCTCTGCAGGTACTACCACGTACGAGGAGCATCCTTTGAACCCCTATCTGCTCAGGAGGAGTAGCTCCAGGAGGAGCTTCACCACCACGTATCTCCGACCATTGCCTCCTTCATCGGAGCCCGCCATCGGTCTTGCAGCACTTCCACGATACTGTTGGACCCCTCAGAGCCTCCATCTGAGTGATGAACCTCCTCCCTTGCTCAGTTGAAGTTCATCCTGGGCGAGTTCGTCCAGGACCCTCTCCTGCCATTCGATCTGGGGCCGCATCCCAGATTTGTTCTGAGCCCTTCATTCACGACCTTTCCTGTTGCTTAGATTCTTTCTGGGCCCCTCATCTGAGCTGCCCGATACACCATCCCCGTACACCGTTGGATCAGGTCTGACTTGTTAGATCTGAAGTGCACGTCTACAACCACCCTGCGTGTGTCCCCACGTGTTA